>JAAAKB020219842.1:548-11506 GCA_010014835.2 Apostichopus leukothele | reverse complement strand
TAAGTAAAAAGTGGTAAAGAGCTGAAAAGGGCGCCAGCAGTCCATTTGAGTCCGTCAGGGGGGGCATCCGCCCCCCCCCCCTGGCTGTATGGACGCTCCGCTACTGGCTCCCACCCATCCTCTTATCGTTGACATTCGAAGGCCTTTTCATTAGCAATACGGGACAATTCTATCTTATGATAAGGGGTACGTACAAAACCGAATGAAATTGAAACGCTATCTCGTCTAGCCGAATTTGAAAGAATGTTTTGACAGTATTCAATGTTATATTCTGGCAACGTTCTTTTGAAGTGGTCGTCTGATACCGGATTACAGAACAATTACATGCTGACGGAAATTCCTACCGTAATGATATGTTTCTTTTTTTGCTTTTGTTTAATGCATTTTTATAGAAACAGGTTAATGTGGCAGCCTTTGCATAACAATCACTAAGTCAACATAGGAGGTTGGCCGGTAGCCATTACGGATAATGTTATGTTAGGCTACTAATGCCTAACACTAGGCCTATGTCTAGGCCTAGGCTAAGAAGGCCTTGGCCTACTATCGTTAGACCAAGTTATACTGTACATAGCCTGCTGTAGGTCTTACTGTAATTTGTGTAAATTAGGCCAGATAAAGACAAAGATCACAGTCCGCGAGTCACTTTACTGAGATCAATTTGAAGACAAATTTTCATAGCCTATTTGTATGGGTTATGTTAATTAACTAGGAATTAGGCCTATGAATATGATAAAGTATGGATGTTTCAAAGTTTGACATGATCCCCCGGGCCAACCAAAACATTTCTGTCTGTAGACCTGAAATAATCATATAGGCTAGTAATTTCCAATTAAAATGGGCCAAATCAGATAACATGCCAAGAGAAAGGCATTTTGGTATAGGAGCATGTTGTAAAACATGGCTGCATGATTACTTGAACTATCAGGCAATTTTCCTGTGAACTTACTATAGGCCTAGGCTATGTCACAAATATAGATAAGCAAAAATATAAAAAAGAACTAATAGTAAAACAAGATGAACATCTTTGGAATATGATTTAAAAGTTTACATTATACTTTCTTTGATTTTCAGAAATCTGGCATAGCAAGTTCTTATTCCTTGACAGAATAATGGCACAAACACGAGTTCGAAAATCTGTTCGAAACAGATTGAAGACACTTCAGAATCGTGAAGAAATAGCCGAAAGGATGGATAAAATGAAAAAAAATAAAAACTTGCAATTGTTTCTACTTCTTCTCTTACCCGTTGCCTTCTTGATCTTTGGCATGCTGGTCTTCCCACCCTGGGGTATGAAGGATGAGACTAAGATTAAGACGGTTATAGAAACCGTAGGAGCAGGAAAATCTGAGGCAGCAGTTAAGAGTGAGGAAAAGGCAGGAGGAATTGGTGGTGAAGCAGGGGCAGGTGGTGGAGCTGGTCAGGGAGGGGAAGGAGGTGGTAGGAGAGGGGAAGGAGGTGGTGGTAGGGGAGGGGAAAGAGGAGATGACGGTGAAAATAGAAAGCAAGATGATGTGAAAGAAAGCGAGAAAAGACAAAAGAGAAGCATTGAAAAAACTGAAGATCATGTTGAAAAGTCTGAAGGTAATTTTGAAAAGGGAAGTGCAAAAGAAGATAAAACTATCCTTAAACAGGTAGCAGAAGGTAAAGGTGACCTAAAACAGAAGGGTAGGTCTGCCAATGCCATAAGAAAAGAGGATAAGTCTTCTCAGAAGAAAGCTAGTTCTGTAGGAGATCAAAGACTAAGAGTTGAAGATACCAAGAAATATAAACCAAGCATTCAGAGGTCGCTGAAGATTGGAAAGTTTGAGCTTCAAGGCAAGAACATAAAAGCTGAAAAGCTTAAACCAAGCAAATCTCATAATTCTTCAGTAAGGTAGGTTTCTTGCAACCCCAGGGTTTTCCCTGGTATTCCTTTCGTGAAGTCCCCGCCTCTCTTTTTGCGACCGTCTCCCCAAAATATTACCAACATCATCGCCTCACTGTAGTGTTTCAGAGAAGAAATAAAAAATGTTCTTAACCCATGCCATCATCTGACATTGAAAAATTGGCTGTGAACACTAAATTCTAGCAACAAATGAAAGTTCTTCTGCCTTTAAGATAGCATTTTTATCCAATTTATTTTTAAGATGATTGACATTAGGACTTTTAACAAAATTTTCTGGGCGACCATGTCAACAGCCCCACCCCACACCCAGGTATGCTCATGCCTTCCAGTGTTACAAGCCAGTTACTGCCTTTCACATGAGAAATCCCAGAGGAAACCCTGAACCCTCTCAATTGTTCTGCAGTAGAGTAATTGTGACAAATTGCTTGATTTTTGTGTTGAGTTGAGTCACTATATTATCTCGATGGTCTCTTCACTTTTGGAAATTTAGTGACTTCCAATATCATTCCCAAATCCCATTTCCCTCAATCACCTTTCCTCAAAATGTCCTTCCCCAAATGTCCCTCCCTCATTCTCCTTCCCTTGTTCCACTTCCCACTTTCCCCATCCCCTTCCCCCACACTTCCTCTCCCCATTCTTCCTTCCCCACTTCCCTCACTTAATTCATTTCTTTCACCTGACTCTCCCACTTCACTTACCCCACTCCACTATCCCCTTCCCCACTTATCATTTCTATTCCCCATCCCCAAACTCTGTTAAGCAAACATTTGCTGTTTTATAGAGACATTGGAGGTTTACTACCGTAGTATCTCCAGTTATGGTTACTTTTCGTTGCCCTATGTAACCTATGTTTAATTCCTTCGTTGTATTTCTATCATTATGTACTGTATCTCCTATTGACATACAACAGATAAACATCAAGTTATTACTGACCTTCCTTGAAGTGTTGACACAAATTAATAAGTACAAATTCACCAAGACAAGAATCCATCCAGGATTTTACAAATTAATCATTTTGCTTATTATGATAGTTATCAAGGACTAATATTTCAATTTTCCTTTTGCATTTTTTAAGGGTTTACAAATTTGAGAACTTCTTGACAGAGCGAGAGTGCAACGGGTTGATCCAGGCTCACAAAAGACATGTACTTGAGTTCAGTGATGTCGACCCTATTTTCTGTTGTGATGATATCTCAACCATCAAGAAAAATGTCAAGGATGCCGGGGAAAAAATTGCAATTTCTGCGGCAGATTTGATCCCAGGTGATAATTGAGGATGATTTGACTAAGCAAAAGTCTTTTATATTGTCATTGACACAGAAAGTTTGGTTTGTTAGCAATGGCATTAATTTTGTTTAGAATGCCACATGAAGAAGGACATTTAACTTGTATCTTAATTGGAAAGTTTTAAAAATGGTAGTCTGTTTTTTTCTTTTGATCTGTTTGCACAAGCATTAATTTGTCTGATTGATATTAACCACCCCCCACCCCTCCCCCTTACCCTCTTGAAATCTCTCAGACACTACTATACCTATCCAAAACTGAACAAAATTTATACAATGATGTATATATTGGTTAAGCCGGATATGTTGATATAGGCAGAATTCTAGTGTTTGTATAAACGAGAGCAGTCCCAGAATTTCACAATTTATTCTGGCTAAAATCAAGATCTCACTGGTATTTTTTCTGAGTTATGTCACAACACACATTGATTACTATACAGGCTTTTGGGTGCAGTCCAATAACATTTGCTGATACTAAGCAATTACAGGGCTTTGGTATGGAATTTATTCGGATTCCTTGACTGATGATTGTTATCAAACCTCTCATGTGTTTATGTTCTGAATGTCTACTGGCATAAAAATACCTTAAAAAATACCTTGCTTATGTTTTCTAGTACTGGCAAATGGCAAAATCCACTGTCATTAGCCTGTTAAATAGGCTGAATTTTATGGTCAGGTTGAACTGGAATGCTATACAACTCATTGTTGACAAATTTGTAGTACATCATAAACATGTTTGTTGTGTCATCATTACAAGCATTTCAATCTGTCACACCAGCAAAAATTTCATATGCACATGAATTTTAACGTACCTTCTGGCATTGATTCTAATCAGTTTTGTGATGATATTCAATACTAAAACCTTATCACAATGTGAAACATTAGCTTGACAAGTCAATTTTCATTCAAGTAAAAGTCCAAGGTGTCAAATATTCAAATATGCTTATTGTGCGTGATTGAGAAGACCTGGGCCACGACAATTGATTGGAATCGTTGATTACTTGCAAATTAACCTTCCTTCAGTTCAGTAGTCTGAGACGGTTCATTCGGTTCAGTGGTCTAAGACGGTTTGATAGTTTGAATAATTGCAAACCTGTTTTGAATAGAGGGTCATTTCTCACTCGTCGTCGGTCAGTATATTCCACTATTAAGAGAGGTGTGTTTCGTATTTGTGTGGAATCTTAAAACATTCGTTTTTTGTGTCGTTCTCAAAGAATGAAACTTAATATTCCTAACATATTCAAATGAAGAGAATTAATATTATTTATAGTATTATTCATCCTAACCTATTCCGACCTTTTATCATTGTTTAACTCGACGCCTTCCTACTGTCAAATGGTATAGTCCTAACTAAAAACAGACCGGGGACGAGTGGGACTTGATCCTGAATAGATAATACTGGTACGGTTTTGTAGACGTGGCAAGCAAATGTTGCTTTTGTTAGAAACTGGAAAACTATGACAGTTAGGTTGTAATCAGATAACATTTTTGCCCAACAGAGACAACGTGTCTTGATACAAAATACTCCGAGGAGCTGAAATCTATTTTAAGATGGTCTTACAGCACATCCTTCTACCCGGGGGAAAGTCCTTTTACAAGAGTCTTTGAAGAAAGGGTAAAACAGGCTGCAGGATTAAAGCCTAGCAATGGAGGGAAATTTCAGATCACATCTTATGAGAAAGGGGTTGGTGAGTATTAATTGTATGCAAAGTATACTAAATATGTAAATTGATATTTTTGAGATATTAGTGGGGAAACAAACAAAATGTTTGTGAGCAACCTTATATGGCTTTACTTATATCTGTCATATCTTGAAATTAACTTGTATACTTCTTTATGAAATCAATTAAAGTCTTCATTTGTTAATGTCATGAATGTTGTTAGTGGATCAAAAAGGTATAAATTCAAAAGGTCAAAGGTTATGGAAATTTACAATCTGAGTAGGTTTGTTAGTGGATCAAAAGGGTATAAATTCAAAAGGTCAAAGGTTATATCAATTTACAAAGTGAATAGGTATTTTTTCAAGAGGTCAAAGGTTATTTAAATTTACAATCTGAGCAAATCTGTGAAAAAAAATTAAAATGATGTATAAACTGCATCATAGCCTAGTCCATGGATGATCTTTTCTTCATTTCAGATTATCTCAACATACTCCTTGATATTAATTTTTTTTTGTGTCTGTCACAGGTTACAAAACCCACACTGACTGCATCGTTGGCAATTCCGATCTGCGAGATAGGATGGGTACCATCTTGGTGTACCTTGACGATGTCCCTCTGGGAGGTGAAACATCCTTTCCTGGTAAGCGTCTTTCAAAATCCAGATTCTGAACGTCAGACATCTGATAGCAGTCTTTATTTATACATATAAACAAGTTATTTTATTTCTAATGATGCAATCTATAAAACTCTAGTGGACTTGCCTCAATACTTCTGGTTTTGTCATGAAATGCCATGGAGAATTCCTTCCCTGCCAGGCAGGACAAAAAACCAAGCTTGTTCAAAGTGGTTTTATGCAAATAATGCTTGATAAAGATCTATAATTGTTATGAAAATTAGTTGGTTTTGTAGACAAATTGACAAACAGTTGGTAATTGTTTTAGAGGAGCAGACTTTTTCAAAGTATTATAAAATATCTCTTGAGATATTAATCCTTATGTGTTGTCCTCTGTGGTGTTCAGAGCCTGGTTGGGCCCTGGGGCAATTATGTCACTTGACCTTCTTTGTGATGTCATCATATTTTCCTTAAGTATTTATAGTGTTTAAAACGAAACACATTATTGTACACACCATATATATCCTCAGGCCCCCCTTAATTGACCAATGACGCCCCTCTCAGCAGACCTGTTTGAGCTTATATTTTAGTGACCAGACATGCCCTACTTCCGGGGACAGTCACCGGATTTATATAAGCCATGTCCCTTATCTGGATTAAATGTGCCCCTTGGAAATGTCCCCAAATTGGTTTATTTTTGTTTTACATGTTTAACCTCCCATTCGCAGAGACGGCATGAACCTGGGCTAAACTGTGATTGCTTTTAACTAGGCTACCAACTTTACAATAAATATTTTGTAATGGCTCACAGATAAACACAACCCAGATCGTTGGATGATTTCATATAGCATGTTATTTGTGTAAACCATCATGTTACACTTTTAGTGATGAAAAATAAGGCTTCCAGGGCCCTTCAAGGTTTTGACATTGTATTTTTGTCGTCGACATAAATACTTGTTGCTGGATGAGGTGTGCTAACCTTGAGCATTTCAAACAAAACACAGGAAGGTGTCAACATTTAGTATCATATCCACAGAATTCCTGTCATAGCTTTAATATGCATTTTGCACTGTGGGAGTTTAGGGTTCCAAACTCAAACAACTTAATGTGCTCTGTCATGTGATGTCAATCCTTGTTCGCCTCTCTTCAGAACTCGGAATAAAAGTGAAGCCCAAGAAAGGAATGGCGTTGGTCTGGAATAACATGAATCCAGATGGGTTATGTGAACCGTTGTCTGTTCATACTGCTGCAAAGGTCCAGGAAGGTCAAAAGTATATCATTCAAAGATGGTATGTCTCTTAGCCTTTTTGTTGTTGTTGCTTTATTCCACTTTCCCTTTGAAAATGATAGTGTTTGAAATAAACACACTTATAACCAAGATAGGCTGCTGGGAAGGGAGGGAGGTGAGGTGCAGTCCATGTTGGGTGGTAACCTGTGGCAAGAAGGGATTGATAAACAAGTGGTTTACAGAGGAACAGAGATTAAAAGAGAAGATGTCAGGACAATACTGGGAAGGATAGAAGTGTTTGGGATAATCTTGCTCAATTGACTCAGGTCATTGATCTTACATATTTCTTACTTTCGATTTAGGGAAGGTTTAAACTTCATTATCTTTGCATCTGTTTCAAGAGATGTTTGGTAGCATTTTCACAGGTTACGCAGATCTATGTTTTTATGCATTGCATTTTTGTTCTCCGCCATTAGATGATCATGCCTATCCTTCAGTTTGTGATAATGTGGTGAAAGTGAAAAGCACATATATTATGTGATCATGTGATGCTCTTTGCTCTTACTTACAGCAAAAGGTCATTTTTAGGGGGGGGGGGGGCACGACCATTTTGTAATTTGGAATACTGTGGTTAAAGTAAATGTCGTCCAAGTCCAATGGACATTGTTTTTTTTCCTTCCAAACTTCATGTTGTTAATACATAAAGAGAGCAAAAGCATAATTACAGCATTTGTAATTAATTTTTGGTACCCATATGGTAATAGTTGCTTTGATGACAACATGTGAGGCTTGGCATTTATCATGTGACATATCATGTGACAGCCCTTTCAGTCTTTCTAGCAATCGTAAATTTTGGTGGTAGTTACGATAACCACTACATTCGATCGTTGTTCTGTACAGGTATTACCATCAGAGTTTTGCCAATCTTGGCCAACGAGCCCCGGAGCCACCCGTTCCCGAGAGGTTACCGATGACAGCGAGAGTAACCTGCGACGAGTACTCACATGGTAGCTGCAGGTGGTACGATGAATGGAACTACGATCACATACCAGATTACCTTCGGAGAATGAACTCTCTCTCGTAATGTGAAATCATGTAGGGTGACATCTTGCTTGGGAATTATGAGATGTCAGGGGTTCTGAATGTGTTTCAATGAAGATGCAATAATTGAGAGGTTATGATAGCTCGGCACCAGAGAGAGAGAGAGGGAGAGTGAGAGAGATCAGAGGCAAATTTTGAAGGTCTTTTTTTCTGGTTGTGTCTACAACTAGGTTGTAATCTTTGGTTGTCCAAACAGCAAATTTTGTTGTCCGAGAATTGATAGCAATATGACAAAGAATGATTAATATGTACACTGTATTTGAGATATGTAGGCTTGGTGGACAGAACAGCAGTTTGGGCCAGTAAAAGGGTTGACCAAAGGCCTACAGTACCATTTTATCCCCTTTCAGTATCTACGAAGGTGATGGAGGTTGATACCAATTTACCATTTTGCATATTTGGGGAATTATCTCCACCAATGCATCCTGAATGTTATGTAATCATCTAATTGTCTTGCGGGCAATCTTCAAAAGTGATTTTGGATGTCCGAACAGGAATTTGATATTCTCAAATGACTATTAGAAATTTTCTCGGCTGCATTCACAAAGTGCGATTAGATGAAAGACACATGTACATCATGGTGTGTAATGAGTCATATATGACTGGAGTCACTAAATTCTAAAAGTGAAGTGGCCGGAAGAAATTTGGGAAAATTTCCCCCAAAGAGATCAATAATACTGACTCGAGTCAATGAGTCAGGAAAGTCACTGACAATGACTTTGCTTGACTTTAAGTGAAGTGACTTGTTTTAAACAACAACATTTACACTGTTTTCCATTTAGTCTTTCTCAACATTTACAGGTCATCAGTACTGGCCCGAAAGTTTAGCTTGTTGAAAAATTTCTAAGATCTTACAAAAGTACATCCATGCAGGAAGGATCTGATAAACCTAGTTATTCTAAGACGTTAAAGAGTGTCAAGTTAGACAATAAAAATGTCTCAATGAGGATGGTCAAAAATTAAGTTTGCAGTTAATGAAACATGTTTTCCTGGCAGGTTTTTGTTTTCGTTTTTTTGTTTCCTGAAATGAACAATGTTGCTTCATATTTTTGTGGCTACCCATGAGTATCAATGCATGTCTGAATGTCTTCAACAAAGATTGATTGTGTTCAGGAGTCATAAATCCAATCATCTCTATATGCTCTTTCCTATATAGTTAAATCATGAATAGTCCACCAAACAGTTTAAAGGGTCACTTCAGGCACAAAGTTAGTTTTGGCATGTTGTAACCACTGCTGTCAGTCTAGGTTTTATTGTAATAAACCATTTAATTTTTTGAAGAAGTGACCCTTTAAGTAGCTGAGCTGGTTCATGAATTGAAGTGACTGGAATAAATAGTCTCATACACAGTCCATTCAGGCCAGTACCTCAGATGCAAAGCAAATCTTAACATGCTAAAACATGGGAAAACATGATTCTTTAATGGCCACAGATAACATGTTTGCAATGCATCTTTTAAATTGTCCAGAATAAATGATGTTGACTGTCATCCACAGATGTTCTGTTGTTCATGTTGTTGGTTGAATTGTAAGAATTTATAAAACAATGGATTAACATTAATGTTTTGGCCTGTAATGAGGAGCATCAGCATCGTGAATTGAGTCTTAAAGGAGCCATCCACAGATTTAGCATATTTTAAAGGGAATTATCTCGAAAACCAGAAAAGCTATAGAAACAGTCACAAGCATTCATATTTTTTTTTGTAATTTTTTTTTTTTAACAATAACATATCAAGATTAAAGTTCTGCCTAAAGCTATGATTTAAATCATCCAATAAAGTAAAGTAATTTTTTTATCTGTGAGATGTTTTCAATGTTCATTCCTCAGTGCATTACTGATCAAATCTGAAAATGACATGACAGATTTTTAGGTGTACGAGTATCATGTTCTTTCAATCTGTTGATTACTATAGTATTCTGTGGTATCAGTGATGTGTTGTTTTTTTCTTTTGAAATGTTGCAATGTTTCTAGTGGTTAACTGCATAAAGTAACAGTTTACTTTATAACAGAAACTATGAACAGGCAAATGGAAAGTCATCTATTCATGTCAAACAGATTTTGCAGCGAAATCTTGTAATCAATTCAACTTTGGTGCACATGGGAGGAATACCTGATACAAGTTTCCTTTTTCTTTTTAAAAAAATGCAAGTTATGATTTAAAACTTATACTTTGTAAATTTAATAAGTGCAATCAATATTATCGACAATTATCTCTTCCAACATTTGCACAATTTTTTTTTAAACAAAGTGTTTTCATGAGTGTATTAATTTGATTATAAATTGATTCTTCCATAAACAGAGAACAATCTACCCCAAGGCTTTGCTTGATGCACATTTCTTGCACAGCACTCAGCTGTCTTGGTGACTAATTGTATTATGTAAGGGCTGGTTTAGTGGCGTTTGCACTGTCTTCATTCTTGACACAGTGATTATTATCTTGTTCTTTTCTTTGGGGGGGGGGGGAGGTGAATTGATTTATTTAGAAAGTAGGTTCTTCCAAGTAGACCTTGAACATTCTAGAACAGTGATTTGTAAAAACTAGAGATAAGTTTTACAAAAGAAACCATCACAAGTGTTGTAGCTATGTCTCATTATTGAATTAGAAACTTCCCATTATTTTACTGTTCAGGGTTAAGTGGTAAGTGATATATACATGAATAATATATAATATGAGAGGCATGAAATTATTATGTAAAATAAAAACCTGTTCTGGTTAAAAACAATTATGAAATGTTATGTAACAAATCATATGTACAAAATACATTGATATAATTTTATACTGAAATTCCAAACCAAATTGACTTTCCTTATGTTTGTGTTTGTCTTGTAACAAATTAAAAAATTTGGGGGCTCAAACAGAGAGGAAATACTTCAATGGTTCGAATGAATGGGGGAGGGTGGGGGCAGTGGGTAGGGATCCTGAGATGATTACATGTAGTTGTGTAGTAACTATGCATGTAAAATAAAAAGCATATGCGTAGAAATAAGACTGGAACCCAACCTGTAAGATTAAATATCTATTTTACAACCTCTGTCAATGGTATCCCATTGACAAATGGTGACCACATAACCTTCCAAGCAGGTGTTAGATTAATAGAATATCAACACTAACTGAGTTGCAACAGATTATAGGCATTAAATTAGTATAAAGTAATTAGCACTCTGTCAAGGAGTCTTCAGTTCGATG
>JAAAKB020219731.1:0-11506 GCA_010014835.2 Apostichopus leukothele | reverse complement strand
AGAAATGCATGCCAAGAAAAGAAAACAATGTTGGCTGAGAAGGATTGACAAAACACTGTAATGTTTAATAGTCACATGTGAGTTTCATCATCTGTAAAGATTGTCTACATTACCTTCAAATTTTTGTTTAGGTGGGTTTGTTTGTAGACTACAAATTACTAGGAGATTTCTAAACTTACTTTTCGGAGGATTCTATCCCTCCAAACCATTCCCTTTCCATGCTTTGAAATAGCGTCAAATTAAAACAATTAAATATATTTATGTGGAGAAAAAAATGCTCTAAGCAAAGTGGTAGTCCTGAAAAGGAGAGACACTTATATAAGTGATGAATCAGTAGCTACATAAAAATTTAGGATGAAATCGAAAGAAATGAGTGGAAAAATAAATGATGGATGAATACTACAAAGTATTATCAGAGGATGAACAAATGCATGAGTGATGATGACTTGACGTAGAGGAAATGATCAGAATCATATTTGTGCTTTTGCAAAACTGTATAATGAAACCTGTTATGTAATGGAATCTGATTAAATAGCAGTGGGTGGAATGAAAAAAAAATTCCCCTCGAATAACCTAAATGATTAAATGAATCACTGTTTGGCTCAAAACAACATTAGTGTTTTCTTTGGTATTATGAGTTTGTCTCTGTATTCTGTGTAAGTTAAAGAGCTTCCTCTCTATACGGGGGTCTACGTGCATGTTTATATTAGCAAACTAAGTGGGTGGATTTTTGCAAAGGTTGAGTGGGTGGTGTGTGATGTATGAGAAGTACATTACACAGAAGCCGACCTCAACATAGAAATGTAATACCAAACAAGAGTATTGAAATTACCATTCAGTATTGCCTTCATTCTTTCCCTACGATCTCTTTCAGTATCACTGGAAGTGTTTGTACATTCTGGGTACAGTGGACTGTATTAGAAGAATCAGTTTCTAAGTTTCAGTACAGTGAACAGATTATGAAGCACAACCTGATAGGCATCCTTACATTTTCACTGAAATGTTAAAAGAAGGTGACGTAATGACATCTCACCAACCTGTCTCCTCTTAAACAAGTGCACTCTATTTGTCTACACACCACACTATTGGATTGAACCAAACAATTCTATCCACACATCTTCCCTGTTAACTCTTAGAGCACAAGGTGTTCTACACACAATTGTTAAACCTTTCTGTTTGTATTCACTACAGTTTTAACTCAGATAGGCATCGTGTTCACGAATCTTCACATCAGGATTGCTTATTCTGTATTTGTACAAACGAAACTATTAGTTAATAAAATACAATTTTGACCCCTGAGATGTTAGTATGATTAACCTTCAGGTTTTTTTATGTTTTTATTTCTGACTTAGAACTCCTTCTACAGGTTTCAAAAGCCTCTATTAAGAACTCTTTCTTCTCATCTTATTTTTTAGATGATTATGGAGGATAAACCCAACACTATCAGGACCGCTCTGAATTCACTCAAAGAAGAGATTGTTGGAACTCCCTTGAAGAGGTGTGAGCCATCCCGAGGGCCAGGTGAAGAGAGCAATCAGATGGCACGAGAGACGGATGCTGAGGTACCAGAGGGAGACCTCCCGGGACAATTGATCAGATTCTTTGGCAAAAGTAAGCCATCTCTTCTGATGTCAAAACTGATGACAAACTTCATGGAATCATTTGTTTTAAGATACTTTCTATGGAATTTGAAAATATAGCTAATAGTTTAGAACCATTGTGAGGTGACTTGATCTCTTCTTGTTATAGTGCATTAGATTAACTCCTTTCCATTAGGTTTTGCCATACTCTAAAGTAAGGTGCATTATAATTATATGAATAGACATTAAAACAAAGCACATGATGTCCCCTCCTTAAACCATGCTCCTCAAGAAAGAATTTGTTTAAAAAAATAAAGTTATTTATATTTCTTTATGTTGTCCACTGTTCTCTCTCTGAAATAAATCACCACAGAGACTTTCATATTAAAGTCAGAAATTGAAAGCTGTTTTCAATTAAAAATTGCATATTTCTATATCGTTACTAGACTAAAATTGAAGGATTGTACTGAGAAACAAATATTTGATAAGTTTCCTTTTTTAGTCTGCTTGACCCAATTTTCAAAACACCACTAATATTAAACTAACCCAAGAGTGATGAAGTTCCTTCTTTTAAGTACAAAGTATATCTTGCTATGATTGTATGATGGTTATAACCCCTTTGCTCCTTTTGTGTTATAGTGTGTTCTAAGCTTTTCCTGGTGGAGTCGAAGCAACCTGACGCTGAGAGCATGAAGACGTATGTGGAAATTTTAAATAAATATGTCGGACATGAGGCATTTAATGATGTCCAGAAGAAAAGACTAACCGTATGGCGAGACAGCTGTAAATATTTCACCAGTAATATTTACACCAGAAAACCATCTCTTGACAGGGCAGGAAGGACGTGAGTACAACAAGCCTTTTAAACTTGAAAGAAATGATTCATTTATAAAGTTTCAAGGTTTATAGGTCAGATTTTGAGCACCAATGATTTTCTGGTGACGAACAGTGTGAAACTTACACTGAAGAGAAAAATATTCCACACTGCTAGTTGAAAACCCAACCTCAATATCTTGTCCCTAACTCTAGATATGGTTGATTGAATGTGAACTATTTTGACTGGATAGACCTTCAACTACTCCAGGAAGTTGGATTGCAGTATAGGGGGTCTGTGATGTCATCTGGGCAGATGCTCTTCAAAAGTTTAACTTAGGCTATTATAATCTTCTTGTTGATTTATTCTTGAAACCTGATACATTTGGAATGTTTTCTTAGCTGTCAAAGTTCTCTGTACTAAGAAAACCACAAATATTTCAAAATATAATTTCTTAGTGAAACATAATGTTCTGAGGATTTTTCTGAGTTTTCAGCAATTCTTGCTAAGCAATCAGCCTCAACCACCAGAAAATCCTTTTAACGTTAAATTTTGACTATTTTCTGAGTCGTAATGAAGATAAAGTAAATGAAGCTCTTATATTCAACAAGAATAAATGGCAGACCTCTTTGTTCTTGAAAGGAGTAACATCCTTTAACTTATAAGCAAAATAGTGCCTGTACATCACCTGACATTTTGCTTTCTGGTTAGGGTTTACCGTGAAAAGCTAAACTCTATTCATCCTAGGTTCATCCTTAGTTCATTATGTCATAATTGAGTCTATTAGAAAGAAATCAAAGAGCTTTCTGACAGCCTTATGAAAGTGTTTTTGCCTGTTTTTTTTTGTGTGTTTTTTGGAAAGAGAGTGAAAGGGAAACCAGGGTTTTCCCCTTCCAATAAATGCAGGCTACTAAGAATACAGTAAGTGAAAGTAGTAGAATCGGATGTGCTCTTCACTGACCTTTAACCCTGTACACTGTGAGATATGCACATTGTTTGAACAGTATATAGAATGGCTCTTCATTGAAAAGTCTAATCTGATGGAACGTTTCCAATGAAACGTTGTCAGTTTGCCTCAAAAGTTCTGTTGGAATTAAAACATCAGACCATTCAACTTTCTCTAGATTCATCTACACAGGGTATTTGTGGGCAGTTGGTGACAGCATTTTTGATGATAAAAGTCCAATAAAGAATAAACAAGATTATGAACAATTGAATGTAGGATAACAACGTAAAGCAGCAACATTCATCACAGTAATAACTGTAATTATTTTTTATAACTTTTCAAGTACAACCAAAGACAGAGATGCTACTACAGAAACAATATGTTAGGCTTGCTAACGTTGCACAAACAATTTGATAATGCAACAAAAATAGGAAGTGTACAATGGTTAACCAGTTGTGGTAGTTGGTAATAGGATAACAAAAGTAAAAGGTTTGGATAATATATGTTACAAAATTGAAACTTCTGATTTTGTGACATCATACATGGACAACACATCAAATTGTTCATGTTGTTCACTGGTGCAAAGCACTATTAGTTGTGATAAGAAACCCCGGTCATACATACCAACATAAAACAACTTCCTTGTGAAATACTTGAGTTATTTTACAGAGGTTACATGTCCTTTCAATTTAAAAAAACATAACAGAGATGTTTGGATAGTTTATGAATGACATCACATTGACATGACAGTGCATTGTACTCATCCAACTTCAGTGAATATATGAATATACATATAAACATACATACATACATACATACACACACAAATACAAATATATATATTATATATGTATATATATATTATGTATATGTACATATTTCATATACAGAACAAGCCATGAAGTTGGGAATTGAATCAAGCTCTGTAATTACATCTATGGTATCCCCTTAAATAGGGCAGTGAAAGCGCTGTAATTTGGAACAATCCATGGAACGTAGCGTGTGACCAAAACATATTGGATTATTATGGTAAGGTAGCAAGATGTCAGATTTTCCAGGGATAGTCCTCCTTGGATTGAAAAATGTCCAGAGAAACAACCCTTGGATTCATGTACTTTGAATGCATCATTACAAATGTCTCAGAACAGGAGGTATTCCTGCATTTGAAAAAAGATTTGGACAAAATAGATTTGGACAAAATATGTTGATTCTGAAGGATTTATTTCAAAATCTTTGACATTTGATCATCGTCTATAAAACACATAGCAGTGGAGATGCCCTAAAAGTAACAGGAATGTGATGCCCTGAACACTTCCATCTATACTATGATACTATGACGTATGAACTACCAGGTTTGAGGGGGTGAGAGGATGTGTCGTACCAATACCACAACCGTGTGTGAAAGAGAAGAAACTTGATTAAAGAGATAGCATCCTCTGTGTACATATTAACAGATGTATATAGGTATCATCTCACATAGTAGAGCGGTGACCATATTTTCTTGTTTCTTCACTTCATCTGTAGGTGGAGCAACCAAGGTACAACATACCCTAATGAATATGCATTACAGAGGTGTGCATCTACCGGTAGACAGCCTCTCGTCAGACGACATGCTTATCCAGCGACAGCGACACATCCTCCCGCTCACATGCAGCAGAATCTGCTGCAAGTCAGCGGGCCTGGAAGTGTCTATCGACCCACTCAAAGCGGGCCGGGATACGTTCAGCCCAGACAGGTAAGCCAACTATGTTAATACTGATGTATGCTCAGAAGTAGTTGATGTTAATCTGATAAAGGTAACAGGGTTAGCCTTTGGCATCAACTGCATTGAGAGACTTGAAGAAGCATCATAAAACAAGCAAGTTGGAGACAGAGTTGGGTTATATATATATTGCTTAGTTTGTAATCCAGTCACTTTATATTTATTAGATTTTGGGTTCAGCAGCATCACTTTAATACCGTGACCGTCATGTTACCTTGACATCATTAATAATGACATTTTTTCATGTCTTGTCCACCAGGTACAACCTCAACGTAATCCTGTGTCCCGGACAAAGTCTGTTCCTCTGCATGCACTGCCACAGGGCTCCAGTAACCCATTCTCGTCCCCTCAGCACCCCCGACTGGCTAGAGTGGAGACTTCAGTCCTAAGTCCAAGGCATCCAGATATCAATAATAGGCAGCTGGAAAATCAACTGGAGGACTTGTGTCTGAGTGTAACGGAACACGCATTGGAAGGTAAATACTAGCAATGACATAATCACAACTCCATGAAAGGGTCATCTTCATAGCTTGCTGCTTTGATTAGATTTACAATGTGGCAGTTGCAGTCATTTCACCATTAGTAGATTGTGCAATATTCCTTTAGTCTTGTTTTTGTAGTTAGTTTTGAGTGTATTATATATCAATTATAAAATACATAACTGGTAGGTTGGTTTGTGCTGGTGAGTGTTATCTTGTCACTGTTGCAATACTTTTAATTAGAACGCTATTGACATTCTTTAAGAATAAGAGTATCTTCAGCCAAACAGAATTCACATTTCCTGTTTTGTCAGCAGTTTTACTATGTCTTTTATTCTGAATCTGATGATTGTTACCCTGCCAATGCCCCATATAGTACAGCTCATAACAGTAACTGTTCACGTTTGATGTACTTTAGTATGCACAAAAACTTGTATTTGGTAAATATATATATAAAACTAAAAGCAATCTTTGTGATGATTGATGGTAATAAATACTTGTTTTGGTGACAGAGTTGTCTGAATCAAATAGATTTGTTTATTAATCAGTAGCAATAGTTGCTATGAGTGTAAATACAGTAGAAAGAAAATTGTTGTATCTTGATCAGTAGCAGTCATCAAAAACAGTACATAACCATGTGCAATAAAGCAAATGCCGTTACTCCTTTAAAAACAAAACAAAAATGACCATGTGATTAGTTTTGGAAAAGTAATCTATGATGTGTCAGCAGCTGATTTTAAACCTACTTTGAAAGTATACTGTACGGTGATTTCTTTGTTATCTCTTTTCAGATGGTCCCGACGACCAGCCAAGCAACGTATGAGTTAAAGTTACCAAAAGGAACGACCCTGACAGTGTCCTATAGAACATTTTAGTTATGGGATTGACTGAGCAAAGCAGGCCCTTTTCATTGGCAACAGGAAGTTGACTTTGTTCTAATTTAACTGCAGCTGTTTGACACACATGAATGAGTGAGAGACGTACTGCTTGACTTGGTTTATCCTCAAAGAATATAACGAGAACAGTCTCTATCTCAGCTCCAGACTTTAATCTGCTTTTACAGTGTTACCCCTTAGTGCAGGTCACAGTGGTCAGCCTTGCCATAAATTGATTGGAAAGAAGGTGCAGGTGATTTTGACAGGATAGAGTTCTCTCAACATCTATTGTGATCTGTACAACTGAGGATCTGGAATGAAGTTGTAGTGTTCCAGGGTTTCTCTCAAGTCATTTAATGCTTATTTCACACCTTGTTTGTTTTTTTTTAATATTTTTTTTTGATCAGGTCCTGAAAAGGAGTCAAATATTTAATGGAGTTAATTGTTGTTGGGAGTGGAAGCCAACAGGTAGAACAATTAGTTGTCTAGGATTGTAACTGGCATGAAAAGAAAATGATAATATTTGTTGTATATCAAGCAATCTCAAGCTGTGTCTATTCTGTGACATGAAGCTTGCATTCATGAAGTTATCAAAGACTTGGAACAAGTTGAGTTCACTCTGACAAAAGTAAACCCAGCAGTAACTTCATTTCATTGACATACATACATGAAGTTTAAATTTCTCAGCCTTTGGCACCAATCTGTGGTGCTGATAGCTGGCACCAACCTGTGGTGCTGAGAGCTTCCTGGATGCTAAGAACCTATCAAGATAATACATACAACCATGGAAAAACCTGGATGTTTTGAAGTTACTGCAACTCAAAGACAGATATGTCAATATGGTTTGTTAACATGATTCATACCAAGGGGTCATATGTGAATCCTGTATGAATGACAACTTACTCAAATTGTGGTATTTACATTGCTTTTTGTCTAATGGTAATTATTTCTACTTAACAAACACCTGTTTTGAATGTTCTATATTAGTGGTACTATGGGAGTTGTTAATGACTGTAGTTGACTTTGACATATCTTTGTTGTTTCCTCTAAATTAAGTGAAGGCAGGTTCTTCAATCTATCTAGAGGTGAATGATATGGAAGGTTTTTTCAGATGATTCATTGATGCACCTGCTAACAGAATAACAGTGTGAGAGATTTTGTTGTTACCAGGTCAGATATGAGAGTTGATATTTCTGTAGATATTAAAGCAGCACTGAATCTAACTGACTGGGGCATTTTAATAAGGTCATGAAAGTAGGTTTTGTCCTTTCCTTTCTGAAATAGGAAAACTAATGTTTTGCAACATTAGAGGACCTTGTGTTGAACTTTATACTGAAATCTCTGACCTGTCAATATCTCATTGTAACTAATATCATTGCTGTTTATCAGAAGACTTTATCAGAAGAGTTTATCAGAAGATTGTTGGTTTGTAGACCAAGCAAGAGCTCTTATAAATCATATCAAAGTAAAAGGAGCGACTTGGGATATTTTGGGGACACAAATTGCTTATTTTCTTGTTTAGAATGTTAAAATTTGGGATCCATTCTTTTAAGTTCATGAGCAGAAAAGTCAGTAAATGTTATGAGTATTTGACAAAAGTTTGTCAGATTTTTGTTGATACAAGCTATTTGTTTATTAAGTTGTTACAAGTAAATTTGAAGTGTCATATTTGTTACAAAATATCAGTAGCTTTGGTCTGATATAATAAAAGAAATTTGTCTTTGGGATACATACTTTGATATTCGTGGTGTTACCTACCTTTGCTTGCTGTGATGGTTGGTACATGTTTAACCCACAATCTCTGACAAGTAGTCCAAGCTTGGAAGAAACAGTATAAGAGACAAATTATGCAAAGCCAACTTAAACTTGTGCCAGCAGTACAGTCAATCTTGAGAAGATATTTTGAAGTTTCTTCTTCTTCTTCTCTAGTTATCTTCTTTCATTGTAGTGATTCTGAATTTTGGAACAGAATTACACAAAGAGGCTCGTGTCTTCATGTGTTTATATACTCGTATTTGTATCTGTGTGATCTATCCAGGCCGGTAATTGGTTCAATTTCATTATCTGTTTTTCTATTTGTTATACTTTGATATATTTTGTGCCGGTCACTGTACACTATGTGTATATTTAATACTTTGCATGGATGTGTGATTTTCTATTCATCAAAATATGACTATAGCCTTTATATTCCTTATTCTAGTGTGTGTCACAGATTGTGTCACAGATTGCTGTAGCCTGCACCGAGCTACTGTCACAGGGTATCAATTTATGAGTTGGAGACAATGTGACATTACATCATTTCTTCGCCATGGGCCATGTATAATCAATAACTGTTTACCGTAAAATATTTCCAGACCAAGTGGGAGCAGATTTTGTAAGAAACAATCAAAAGTTGAACGCATATTCTTTATCTTCTCAACGAGGTTGATAACGTTTTTTATTATCTCTTCCACCAGGAAATGTAATGGTTAAAATTCGAAATTTGTTTGCGATTTGTAAAGGAAGGATTATTGTAATATACTGGTATCATAGTAGCCTGCAAGGCTAGTGCTCTCAAACCTTAAACGTATGTCAGTAATTTTCTCACCTGTTACATTTACATCCATTGTACTATTACAAAACAACCCATAGCAGCCAATTCAGTTATCAAGGATTTTCTGGCATTTGAGCACGGTAAAGTTGAACAAACAATTCGAACATTAGGATAACATCATAAGATGATTTGAATCCTTACATATTAAGGACATGACGACATTTTTCTGAACTGAAGAAGAAGACTGTTGAGAGATTGATTATGTTACATTGTACAAGATGTGTCTTTTATACAAGTGGAACTATTTCTTATTCATTACTTAGACGACAATGTATCATAGTGGTTAGCTGAATCTAGCGCTTGGTTGTACTAAAAAACTAACCTGAAGTAAAGTGCCAGTGCAGAAGGGATCAACTACAAATACTAACGATAGTATGAAAGTTATTGGACATGATACTACTGGTGTTTTGATGGTCAGGTCAGGTGGTCAGGTGATGGTCAGGTGACCAAATATGCTTACTCTAAACTAATATTTTGTCCTGAAATGTCTGGATTTTAGAGGAGATACTTTCATGTTCAGAGGCAGGACTCCTTTGAACTAGTGTGTTGAAACAGGCATTTGTCAACACTTGTTTATTACAACTGTAAATAGGCTGATGCAACGGTATTTTTCTTCTTGTACCCAGGCTGGTTCCGTTATCTTTTCATTTCAGTGAGATGATGTTTTTGACTATGAAAAGTACATTACAGTGAGGTTATTTTCTTGATGATATCAATTAATCTTTCTCATACTCCTTTTCTTTCATCTATGTCTATCTCCTCACATTTTTTAATATTACCATCACCACCACCATCGTTAATCATTGCATTGGCAATCTTTTGCAATGGCTATTGATTAGTATGTCTAAGCAAGATACCTTGCTCTTTAATCAACATCCATGTAGGTTGTTTACAGCACTGTAATCATACAGTTATTGTTTTATATTTAACCATCAGACCAGCAGCAGTCTGTCCAGATACACTGTTATATATCTGGTATTTGTTTTATACTGTATGTGGAGGTGAGGGCTAGTTGTGAAGATTTTCATTTTTATGTGATAATTTGCTTGCATCACATTGTCTTTAATTAATTCCGTAGATAATGTTGTTACACTGATGTTACGTCATATCACAACTGCCCGATAAATCTGTTTGTCCCAAGTTTGATTTATATCAGTTTATTACGCTTGGTTATTCTCTGTAATTATTTTTTTCTATTCTGATGTGAAAATAGTATGCATTTGTTTTTGAATGTTTTCTTTAGAACTCCCCACTCCAAGATAATAGTAGTATGGAGAGGTTAAATCAGTTTAAACAGATGACTTCAAGTTGACCTTTGAAGATCTTTAAGCATGTTTGATACATGAGACCGTGAGTCTGTGACTCCAAAACTATTTTGTTTTTCTTACACAAACAATGAATGTGGAACATTCTATTTACATTAAACTATTCCATGGCAAGGTAATAAATGCTACTCGAAAAAAAAATCATTTCTTTTCTTTCTTTCTTGTTTATTGTTCTTTTTCTGAAGTTTTTCTACTTCTTTTCTACTTCTTTTCTGAAGTAAACCACTTTTGTACATGAATCAAAATGTTCAAATCTGATCAATTCACATGATTTTATCTTTTATATAAAAGTCAATTTTAGAGTATGGAATATCTTCAAAATTTCAACTTAATTAATGATGTTAGAAAAGTTAAAGAGGTAAAGCAAAGAAAATGAGTTGCATTAAATTGGAAACCTTGAGAGTTTGTTGTAAAAGTCAAAGATCCACGAACAAAAATCGCCAACACGGAGTGACAAATCATTTCAGGAGTTTGAGCAGGTTGGACCTTCATGTAGTCTAATCAATGTCCTAGCATCATGTTGAACAGAGAAAGAAGGGTGCACCCTTTCATGTCGTCTACAATGTTCAAGGCAGCTCGTTGCACACACAGCATTAAAATTGGCAACATGCACAACTTAATAAATTCTCCCAAATATTTTGCCATATAATAAATTCCATGCACAATTGTAAAGGATGATACTTTAATTAAAATTCACCCAATTTGGCATTTAAAACCAAACAACTTGATCCACTCTTAATCCCAGTCACCTTAACTGTAACTGTAACCACCTTAACTGTAACACTGTAACCATACTACATCAAGATGATGTCATGAATATACATGATCTCAAATAGCCAAAAGGAGGAAGAGTATAGCAGATGCTGAACTAGTTTGGAAACGTCCTTTTGCACTCTAACAAAATAAACTCTACATGCTTAAAGATTAGGAGACTTTTAAAAGATTGGTAATCCAGAATAGGTAGGTGGTATAAATGAAGACTATATCCTGCTTTCATAACATTAGGCAGTCAGAATTGAGTTTGCTTTCTCATGATTCTGCTTTAAGACACTAGTACTACGAAATTATCTTAAATCAGCTGCTTGTGACCAAAACTATCCCCAAACATACAAACTGTACCCAAACTATATAT
>JAAAKB020219510.1:0-11507 GCA_010014835.2 Apostichopus leukothele | reverse complement strand
ATTTATTTTTAGATTTATTGTACAATTACGTTACTAGGTTTGGGGTAACAATTAGCATTCAGGTCGGGGTGTATACAATTTATCTCTGGATGGCAGTGTTGCATCGAAGGACATAGGTCTAGTGCAGTTCACATATAGATCCTGGTCTAATACCGAAATGTGTCATGTTTCCCGACGACTCTGTCAAGTTGGTTTCATAGCACAATTGCACAGTTGTTTAAGGCGTCCATGAGCAGAAGGGATACAACCAGTCCTGATATGGTGGGGATATTGACAATGAAAGGAGAGGATTAAGCAGAAAGGATACAACCAGTCCTGACATGATGGGGATACTGACAATGAAAGGAGAGGATTAAGCAGAAGGGATACAACCAGGACATGGTATATCCAGAGAAGGCTGACTGTATTAGTAAGGAGAATTGTTGATCCAATCAAAGGGATACTCCAGGAACTTATGAAATGACAGCTTATTCAAGGACTTTAATTACCTCTTCCCTTTGCCTCTGGATCAGGTCCTGACAACTGGAAGTAGTTTAAGAGGAAGGCCATTCTACCAGATTGACTTACTCCAAGCCATGTTCCACCTACTCTATCCTCTTGGAGATCTCGTCCTAAAAAGTTGTAAACAAAAACAAAACAATTGATACAAATACAGAGTCAACCAATGCTGGATCTAATGTTTTGCTTCTTAGATTGATTAGATTTTAAGAATAGGACATTTATTTTTAGCACTGATAAACTCTTCTATTGCTGAACTTGACATCAAGCACTGCAAATGTTAAAACAATACATTATCTCTCCATCTCACTAGACCTGTCATTTTATAATCTCTTGGGTGCTTCACACTGCCATTATTACATGTTTGATATTAGTCCAATGCAGAAACAGTATATGTCCCACAAAGGTTGAAGTTCATAATACTTTTCACCATTGATTGTGTTATTCCAATGAATGAACAATGAACTAACACACGCTGTTGGAGAGGTTGAAAGTACTTTTCAGGTACGGGTTAGGGTTATGAAGGGTTAGAAGGACTTTTGTTAAAGGTTTCAAAGATGACTGAACACTAACCTTTTACAACCAAGTTTGATGCAACCACAAAAACAATTGAGGCTGAGAAGTCAGGGACAGTTCCAGGATTCTAACATGGGGGGGGGGGGATGTGACCCTGGCATTGTAGATGCCAATGGCCAAGCAGGGGATCTGTGGGTCATACTTAGGCAATAACTGAGGTCCACAATCACATATGTCTACATTCAAGTTTATGTATGCTAATAATTTTGGGGTTGAATAGGGGCCTGGTTGTGCACTCCCACTCCTCCCCCCTGGATCTGCTCTTGACATACTGTGACCATATATGTCAGTCAATATTTCAGTTCTGACTTTTCTAACCTGCATTTAACCTTGGAAATTTCACAATGTCCTCCTGAGTCACAGCCTCCTCTCCATACAATCTGCTGAGCCTAATTTCTATCATATTCTCTTTTGCTTTCTGTAAACTTGATATACGGGTCATTCTATGTCAAATCATCAAATTTTGGAGTATGTTGTAGTTCAAACTCATTTAAAATTTAAAGCACCATCAAATAAGCATATTCTGAAAATATCAGTTGCTTCAAAATTGGCCAAATTATCACACTTTGAAATTCTACAATTTGTCACCACCATGGTATTTCTTTTTATTTCATTTTTTTTATTTTTGAGGTCTGATTTCTCAGAAGTTAAACACCCTACAACCCTTCTATTACAGAAGCCTATAGACTATATCCCATAGAATAGTAAATAAAAAAAGTTTATAAAAGCATCCTCTTGTGGAGTAAGGTCACTTAAAAATGCCAAAATATTCAATTTTGGCATTTTTCGCTAAAAATGTGCAATTGTTAGTGATAAATTGCTCCTAAACTATTGCTTCAGAGCACTTGATTCTTTCAGAGGTTTTTATTTCCAGTCCAAACAATCCAGAATAATGATTACAATGCTTTCCTGTGACATATATTGCATGTTGTGCAGCTCTATAGTTTCTATTTCATGCTGCGATTCAGCATGAGGAAGGGTTTTTTATGCCAATTTTTAACCAACATCACCATGTGAGAGCTGTACAGGTTTTTTACTTTATTTATAACTATAAAGATTCTTTACACCTTACCAAATTTCAGGGTTCTAGCATTTCTCAATATTAGTTTATAAGGTTGTAAAGTTGCTCTGATGTACAAAAGAGGTCATCTTTGACAGCCAATAACTCAAAACACGTCATGTTGAAAAAAATCTGATCATTTTTTCCTAGAAGAGTATCACCCTGTTTGTACAACAAAGTTCATGAGGGAGTGTTGCCTTATTTGTAAATTTACTCCTCAAAGTTTGGGTTTTTACATAAAACATTTTTGCCTGTATTGCTACTGCAAATGTTTTTGAGTCTGGTTATTGTACTTCAAGGTCATTCAATTCAGTACTGTTCAGACTTCAATTTCATATGAAAAATATTTCATTCATGTAATTAAATACTTAATTAAGACTTAATTTATTATCCACTAAATTAAATGTACTGGCTGCTTCTGGTTTAATTAACTTAATTAAAAGACTTTTATTGAGTTATTTTGAAGCAATGCAATGAATATATTTATTTAGCTCTCAAAGTACATTAATTATCAAGAGACAGTTTGAATTGGTACAGTTGAAAACATCGCCTATCATTATGAAGATTTTATATTCTCTAAGATTTATTTATAGCTCTCAAAGTACATTAATTATCAAGAGATAGTTTGAATTGGTACAGTTGAAAACATCACCTATCATTATGAAGATTTTATATTCTCTAAGATTTATTTATAGCTCTCTAAGTACATTCATTAGTTTGAGAAAGTTTTCCATTGCAAACCTACTCTTGTACAGCATAGCGTTCACGTAATGTTATTGCATTCAACAGCTAGCAATTACACATAACTCATCCTTCAAAGTGAGGCTCCTTTCCATCTGGTTACCAGGTGGGCAGGCATGCAGATAAGCTAGCTGACACACATCAATTTGCAGTTGATCATTAAACCTTTGTCAAACTTGAACCATTACAATCTGGTAATGTTAGAAGAGATACTCAATACAATGATTAAACGTGCAGAAGTGCCAAGTCTCCTAAATAAACAGGAATTTCACAAATACATGACAGGCATCAATTTATAATTTGGTGTGGATTTTAACAGAATATGTTCTAATCTCTTTACGTTGGTGTATTGTGTAATGAGCTCCCATAATGGAGACTGAAAGCAAGATTGTTGCAAATCTCTAAATTCTGGGCTTCCTTCATCACCTGGTAATATAATCTCCATACTGACTGAGTTTCCTACGATACCACATAATCGACTTAACTTCTTATATTAGTTAAATTCCATGTCATGTTGTTGCTAAGCTGTTCAATATGAAAATGAACTATTTCTGAATCATTTTAGATTGTAATCCAGAGGTAGAATGGATTAAAGGAACATGTCTTAACACAGTTTGGCTACCCTATCTGGTTAGGCTGTATATACTAACAATCATCATTAACATATATGATAGAGATAATTGTTGTGAAGTGTCCATCACAAGCATCTCTGTAGTCTGATATTATCTACAGACTATGGTTGGGTTTGTGTCTCCTTAAAAGCAATAACCCTATTTACTAAAAGCAGTCTAAGTTTAAGTCTTCTACAATAGAAATATATGTCAGTGTGCAAATATAAAAAATATCACTTGTCCTAAATTTGATGTCACTTGTAATTCCAAGGAGCATACAACCCAGCATACCGTCATTCTTTATGTGTATAAAAAAAAATACTGTTTGCACACACAGAGCTCTCTGTGTATCAAAAAGAGTACAACGTTTTAATCACTTTGTATCCAATATTGTAAACACTGTTTTAATGCTTTCTGGTCACTTCGCCCAACAACCATTTCGCCCAACTGCCATTTTGCCCAACCAGCCTGGTCATTTCACCCAACCAGCCTGGTCATTTCGCCCAACCAGCATGGTCATTTCGCCCAACCTTGTTG
This sequence comes from Apostichopus leukothele, assembly GCA_010014835.2. Lineage (NCBI taxonomy): Eukaryota > Metazoa > Echinodermata > Holothuroidea > Aspidochirotida > Stichopodidae > Apostichopus > Apostichopus leukothele. Next base: position 7,484 of record JAAAKB020219510.1, on the reverse strand, counting down.
GTCATTTCCCCCAAACAATTTTTACTCATATTCAGTCAGAATAATATTACTTTTTCTATTTCACTAGTTCAATTTGATTTTTTTTGGGTTATATTACTTCGTGGTAGGTAAATAAAGGGATGTCCGCTCGATATCGATCGGAGTATGAGCAGTTATTTCGGGTATAATGGGAGGATTACACTACTTTAGGCGGTTACGCATACAATGGAAGTTATTTTATTATACAAACAAAGGGGAATCGGTGTGGAATAATATCCTTTTTTCTATTTCACTAGTTCAATTTGATTTATTTTGGGTTATATTATTGGTAGGTAAATAAAGTGATGTCCGTTCGATATCGACACTAAAACACTGATCCATCCTACCGACTGTAACTACGACTTCAAGTTTCCTTAGTATTTGGTTCGTATCCCGTAACGTTAACAATTCCCGAACGTTTCCTTATTGAAGTATAATATTTAATGAAGGTTGGTCGAAATGACCAGGCTGGTTGGGCGAAATGGTAAGGTTGGGCGAAATGGCAGATGGGCGAAATGGTTGTTGGGCGAAGTGACCAGCTTCCTATGTTAACATTGTTGACATTGTAACCAATGTATTCTGGTTTGTCTTCGAAATGTATTTCTCAACATATCACAGTCGTTAAAATATATTTCTCTGAAAAAAGGAGGCGCCAACATATATTTATCGAAAAAATAGACAAGCCCAAAATTTATTTCTCGAAAACTTAAAACCTCAGAGATTTCAAAATCAGATTAGCCAAAGTATATTTATCTTGAAAAATCAAACAAGCGAAACATATTTCTCGAAAAAAAAACTGAGAAGCGAAATATATATATCTCAAAAATTCAGACAAGGCAAGATACATTTAAAAAAAAACAAGGTAGCAAATATATTTCTCTAACACATATATTTCTCTAACACAAAACAGACAAGCCAAAATATTATTCTTGAAAAAAACAAAAACAGAAAAGAACAGACATGCCAAAATATATTGCTAAAAAACAGACAACCGGACTTTTCGTAATAGTGTATTTTTTGGTTTCGATGATAATCGTAACCTATGTAGTCATGCAGCCGGGTGAGTGTGTATGGGTGTGTGTGTGTGTGCCATATGTGGGTGCGCGCGCGTGTGTGTGTGACGCCTTGCTTGTAAACCCGATATCTCAAGAAGGGAATCTTGGACCAAGGCTCATATTTGGTGATTACGTGTACCACATTAAGTACAAATAGCCTATTGCTTTTAAAGGAGGTCAAAGGTCATTTGGTCAAATTGTGAAAACCTTGTAAACACGATATCTCCAGAAGAGAAGCTTGGATCAATCTCATATTTAGTATGTATAATGTAGTTGTGACACGTTAAGTACAAGAAGCATATTGTTTTTTTTTGTGGAGGTCAAAGGTCATTTGGAGTCACCAAACGTCACATTGTGGAAACCTTGTTTCATAATTTACCGTATCTCCAACAGACCAGCCTTTTAGATAACATGTGCGTTACGCTCTTTCAACCTTAGATTTTCATTGCGTAAAAGATCGCTTTGATTTAGGCAGTGTAATAGAGTAATATCGATCTGAAACCTAGCCAATCTGCAGCTAATAGACAAAATAAATAATTGGGCAAATGTTCGAATCGCGCTAATCGAGTAGCGGTTCAAAGTAGCAGTGATGTAGGTACTATACAGGCTTATGACTCGCGCACACCTAGCTATACTGTATAGTATGCCTAATACTATACATGATCCCTAATGTTACAGAAGCCAAGCTATCTTCGTAGGTATTTTTGCAGATGATTTATTTTTTATTTGTTTGAGACACTACATTAAGGCCAATCTGCTTCATGATTCTGCGCCATATTTTACTTTACATACTTTTGGTGGAAAATAAGTTCAATTTCATACTGCACAGAAACATAATTTTCCAATGTACAATTACGTACCACCATCATCGGCCTAAGTGTCTAACCTTTGTACAAAGAAAGTATTGAGGTTGTAGATCTGTACTATGAAGACTTGAACAGCAGTCATAGTGGCGAGTGAATGTTGCGTTTTGGCGAGTAGATATTTAATCCCTGTCGCCAAATAGCGAGTACTTTTAAAAATATTTCAGTGTAGAGGCGTGAAAACCTGGTGGAGGTGTGTATTGCCACTTACAGTAGACTGACCTGTGTTTACCATGCATGCCATAGTGAAATCGTACATCAAAATAGTGGTTCACGCCATTAATATTGTAACAGCTATTTCTGGTTAACAATCAGAATAGAAGTCTAGTGCAATGAAGTCATCGAAACTTCAATGCGTTTTGCATTCTTGTTTAAATTATTTTCATACGATTTGATGTTCAAATTACAGCTTAACTGTATAGCGCCATCTACTTTCAATTTATTTGTCCGTACACGGAAACATCCATTGGAGAGCTGTAAAATCATCTCGGCTAGAAGCAAACAGATTAAAATATAAACCAGGGTCAGATTATCACAATGGAGCTCCCTCTAACCAACTCTCCATGCCCACCCCCTTAACCACCCCCTAATATATAATCGTGGCGTCCACGTATGGGTTGTCAATTTTTGCTGGCACTTATGATGATCAGGTTTGTCCCTTATTTTGTCAAGTTTTCATAACCATGATGAACTTGTTATGTGAAATACTTACAAATAAAAGGAAAGTCTCTTATCTTCGTACTTTTTCAACCACTTGGACAACTCATTACTTGTTAATTATTTATATTGATTTATTAGTATATTATTTGTTATAGTACAGGTGGGGTTAGATACCGTGACATGCATGGCTCCTTATAAATCATGAATTACTTAAAACATTATCTATGTGGCTCCTATAGTGCATTGCACTATATGCAAGAAGCTGCCTCGGATTTTTGATATATTTTAAAGCAAGTGAAGTATATATTGCTTTATGTGATTCATGTATGCGACTGGAAGTCAGGTATCTAGCGCCTTTCGAAATATATCATGCCAGTGATGTGCGCAACTGGCATGCGCCGATTTCATCTCCCATTGCCCGGAAAACCCGTTCATTAATTTTTAAATTGTCATTTTAGTTTTTTTGTTCAGCTTCTTTTCCCTTCCCTTCACATTCACTCTCCGCGGCTCCGCCCCTTTCCAGTCTTTCCCTAACCACCACGTCATTCAAAGATCAAGCCTTTGGCATCTGTTTCGTCCACTGTGGTTCCCGCTACCCTAATAATTCACACGTCGTCTGCTATCTATAAAGTCAAATACACCTTCATCAAGTATTATCCGTGAAGAAATGTGTAACCATAGAAATTAGGCAATGTTACAAGTACGACCCCGGGTTTTTACCTTTGTTTTTTAGTGTAATCTTTGACACAACTGTGGAAAAATTAATTTTCAGAAGATTTAAAAAAATGTGAAAAGATAAGCATGTATTAAGGAATTGTAGATGATTTGGTCGATTATAAACCTCCCACATCTTCACATATCTCGTCTTTGTCTACGTTCAAGGGTCATCACTAACGCCTGCATGGTACACACACACTGCACGGTACAACACGTACTTATACATTTGTACAAGAAAATCAATGTGCATTGGCGCCTGTGTTGTGGTATTGCACTGTGCACAAACCTGCATATATTGTGAAGCCTACATAAGTTTTAGGCCGATCGAGCGATTTCGCTATTTACTTGGAATATTTCTTCTTTTCTTGTCCAGTATGTCCGGCCAGAGTGTTTTGGACCGCATGAATGCGGCCAGACACACGATAACTGGGTCAGATTTGGCGAAGTCTGTCTTTAAAGCTACTACAGAAGAGATATTAGGACCGAAGAAAAAACATTTAGATTGTAAGTATCTGTTCATGATGAGTAAGTGGGAGTTGTCTCGTCGAAGCAACCCTGCAAATCATAGGCTGCCTATCATATGCTAACATTATGTTAGTAAAATACTGCTTAGGCTATGGACTATGATGCTCATTTAGTATTAAGCGATAAGGGCAAAGCCCTTGCTGTAGTTTATAGCTTGAAGTAGTTTCATTGTTTTCTTTTCGTTCTAGTGCAAAAGTGACAACAGAATCTTCAGTGTTTTTTATATTGAGCTATATGCAAGAAACCTAGCCAAAGTTAGGCTTAGGCCATAACTGTTATTGAATGAGGCCAGCCTAGTTTGGCCTATGGTTAATTATCAAGCAACAACCTAACTTAGCTAAAATTAGTTACAGTAGCTGGATGGGTTCCATCTTTGAGGATTTATAATAAATTTCAGTGAATTTAGAAGAAATATAGAACCAAATTAGAGCAAAATTGAGGTAAAGTCCTGCATGTACCCTTGTGTTTTTCTTTGGGCTATACCAATAGATAATAGGTTGGCATAGAGTTTAATATTGGTAATACTAATAGATTTGCAAAGGTTAGACTGTTAGAGATTTCATTTGTTTTTTCAAACGTATTTTGCCGTGGTAATGGTATGAAAATAAATAAAATTCCACCATGTGGCCTTGCAATTAAATGTCTCAGAGTAAATGATATGAAAACGACATAATTTTTTTACTTGAGATGGAAAATGTAACTACGTTCTTGGGGCATGCACAGAACAGTGGAAAAGGACTTACAAAAATGAAATTACTAATTTGGAAAAACCTTTTAGGTTATCAATTAGAGCATACTCTGAACTACACGAAACATTATTTTTCCAGATGAATTACTTATTTTGTAACTTAATTATCGCTAATTAAAGTTAACAAGGACATTCTGAGCGTCTCAGACATGACAATGAAATTCTGGATCCCTTTTAATACTTAGAGCAATGTACCAGAGCCAAACCAGTGGGGAAAAGAAAAACTAGGTTAATTACATGTGCTGAATGAAGTAATGTTCAAGTACCTGATTAATTATGCAAATTATGAGCTAATTAGAATTCAAATGTCCTGTTCGTGACATTTTGGAGCGATTAAAAGATTCTACTTCCGTTCTTTCTGTTACCACATCACAGCATACTGTATGCAATGATTATTCAACTGTATATCTACAGCCTACCTCTACATAAGGTGTTGCTGTACAGTAAATGTCTTTATTCCTGTAGCATCCCGTAATATCAGGATGCACCCTCTAGTTCAGCGGATATAAATAAACCACGTTGCACTTAAATCCATCTCGTTTCATTATTCTCATCTGGAATACCCAATACGTTACAATTCCGTCAGTTTCTTATCTCACGTTTGCAGGCCTAAAGTATCCCACTTTGGGCAGAGGTCTACTGTATCTGCACTACCATAGTGTCGAATGGCTGAGATGTAATTGGCTGGGCCACAGTTGAAACCAGTCTACAGTATGAACTGAAGCTTAACTTGAATGTGCCTTTTGTTTATTCCTCTTTGACCAACTACACCTTCTGAACTCAAATCAACTTGCAAATGGCGAGACTGTTGTGCTATTAGAATTACACAAAACTTGTTGAAAAACAAACATATTTATTGGTGAAAATCAAATTTTTCACAGATTAGTAATATTTTGTAAGCTGCAGATATCTTACATGTACTGTTACCATTGGATCTATGCCTGTCCATTAGCAATCATGGTAATAGTGAACCTTCGCCATCCTGAAATGACTGAATGTGATTCTGTCAAAACTGCCTCATGTGAAGATCTTGTTGAAATGCCAGATCCTGTATGTATTAAAGTTTTACAGAAGTACATGCAATGAAGCAAATACTCCATGTCTGACAAAAAAAATGGATCAAAAATTAAAGGATTTACTATAACTCCAAAATTGTAATGTAAAGAAAAGGAAACACTCTTGCTCCAAGTCCGACAACAAAAAAGGAGAGAAAATACTTCGACACCAAAGAACATAATTATCAAGTGAAATGAAAATATTATTACTCCATGTCCCATGCCAAAAAACACAACAAGAATGACAAAATTTACTATTAATCCAAACTTGTAATTTACTATTATTATATACTAGACATCAAGAAGAAAAGAATGGTTTAAAGAACTTGTTCTTACCAATTACATACATGACACACAACACCATTCTATGTATTATTTATTTTATATCTGTCATGTCACTTGCTACACATATATATTCCTCTTTCATCAGTCAAACATAAATTTTCATCTGGACTACCTTTTCAAGGCTAAGATTTCACCCAGAATCCCATGTGAATAAACCATGCATGAAATAACATGCAAAGTTATGATTTAGGTAACTTTATTATATACCTTGAAAGTTAGTTAGACTAAATGCCTTTACCAACCATGCACAGTTTGTAGTATGTAGTATTAAAGATGCCCAATCTGCAATGTGAAATGTATTTCAACCTGAAATAGTGTTCATTTTGAGAGATTTAATCTATGTGAACAGAGTCAACAGACCATAGTTGAAGCTAAACTGCTCAATGGTGATCAATCTAGATACATACATGCATCTACATCTAGCTGTCTGAACAACTGCATTCTGGTCAGTGTGTTGTGTAGCTTATATTGTTATTGTTCAATTGTGCCAATTCACAAAAGGTGGGGGAGTATTGTCTAACAGGATTGTCAGGATTGAACTGACCTAAGAGGGTACACTTTAGTAGTCATTCAGTCTGTAAGTCCTGTGTTGAGTATGGTATATTATACTTAACCTTACAGTAGCACAGTGTAAATGGTGTGACGAACACATCAATCCTCAGTGTCATGCTTGCATGAGCATTTAATAATAAAAATAATAACAATAAGTCTTTAAGGCAGTTATTTTAAAATGTGAAGAAACCACTTGTGTACACGTGGAAGAAGCAGAAGGTAACTTGTACTTCATGTCGGGTGGCTATCCAATTTACAGTTTTAATAACTAATTTTGGGCTGTTTTACATGGTGATGAATGATATGATCACAATCTGGATATAAGATGGTTGGGATTGAGAATAGTCTCAGTTTGAAAATATTTGTTTCATTTGGTATTTGTACTATTTGCAATTAGAAATTTAAGGATATAGTCTTTATATAGTTAAATTCTACCTAATACTCCTTGTCAGTCCTTGACAAAACAAACAAAAGTGGACTTATCCATACAGGGAATAAAATATCCGCTATCGTATCGGAAAATGCTATAGATGCAAAGTAGGCAAATTTGCTACACAAGTGCAAAGATACATACACAGCGCAGTTTTTGTGGACATGAATCATATTAATTAAAAAAAAACTCGGTTCAACGCCTTCAAAACTGCATGTACACAAAATTATTATGCCCTGTTATATTTTTATATCATAGTTCTCACTTTCAAGGTAGCAGTTGGTTTCATTCATAAGTGGGAAGTAATACAGGTGGTTTCCATAGTGTCACGTGTAGTTGTAGATCGATACGATACCAGGTTTTAGCTAAAAGCTGTCTGTGTCTGTCATAGTCTTATCATGCCATATCAGTATACAGTTAGTATACAATCACATGTCAGCACAAACAGGCATCGCAGTTACTATTACTTTAATATTGTCGTACAGAATAAATTGAAACTTATTTCTCATCTATTTG
>JAAAKB020219289.1:0-11522 GCA_010014835.2 Apostichopus leukothele | reverse complement strand
TTAACTCAAATTTGGAATCTTTTCAATTTAGAAAGTCATTTCAGATGAGAAAACCGTAGATTGCTCTTGGATGAAAAACCAACCTTACTACAGTATGACCCGGCTGGGAATCGAATGAACCTCCCAATTGTTAAGCCTCATTGCTTCAAATGCCACAGCGCCCTTATCCACTCAGCCACAGCACTATGTATTAATTGACATGTTCCGAATAAACAACGTAAACACAGTGAACAGGCATGACGTAAACACATTAAACACAGAGAACAGACTCAAAACAAAGGCACAAAACAAAGGCTCAAAACATAGAGTGAATACAAAGGCTAACATTGTTCCTATAAATAGACATACAATAGTCTGTAACTACTGTACTATTCAGTTCCACGTCAGAGAGATCTTTGTTAGACACAAGTTTTGGAAATGCGCTATATCTAAATATGACTTGAAGCTCTGGAATAAACATAGTTTCAAATGAATTCAAGCAAGGACAATTAATATTCTACGTTTAATGAATTTGAACATTTCTAGGGCTTGTACCAAAAGACAAATTAAACAAGGTTATTCACACTTTAAGTTTAAACAGTGTGCAGTGAAATACCAAAGGTCAAGTTTTGTGGGTGAAATATTACAGGCTGGTCGCTGTAGTATTGCATAGAGTACATGTGGTCAGTGAGGGTATATATTTGTATCTATAGGGTGGGTCTACACATGCCCTGGAATGCAGAGAACAGAGTACTTGTACTATATAAGGTACTGTACAGTACACTATCAGTAACACTACACAGTTGTACAGTTACCATAAATAAACTAATGTACAGTATTGTAGGCCTGAACTTGGATTCCTTAAATGCTTTTCGTCCTCAGAAAATTAGCCTTGATTCTTTTCCTTTCAAATTCTCTAAAGTAAATGTAAGTCCAAGTCCAGTCTGAGGGCAGACCTGCCAACCTAATCGTTCAGAAACATAGAGATGGTTACAATCTTCCACCTTTAAAAACAGAATAGAATTTTGATTTCTTACACTAATTATGAAAAAATAACAATTTGGCAAAATCCAACATAACAAGATAATCAATGTAAAAATTGATGTAGCCAAACAGTTCTGCGTATATTGGGATTTGTTATTGTGAATAAACTTGATTCCTCAACGTTTCTAACGCTGATAAAAACATACTTGCAGCGCATTTCTGATTGAATTTTGGCCCATAATAAAGCACTGAAGGTGAATTCTGCGAAAAAAAATGAGTAAGATCTTGGCTCAGTTCCGCTTGGCCAAATGAGGAAGGAGTAGGACAGAAGTTGAGTCCGTTGGAGAGAAGCCTAAGTTATGCACTGGTAAGAGTAGAAGGAAATAGGTTAACAACTGCAGTTGAGGAGGGTGGTTCAGACTCAGGTGGAGGTTGGGGCCTTCTAAAACGGTTGCAGGTGGTACTTTTGCGTCTTATCAGAAGGTCACTTATTTCGTATTTCTGTGAGTTCAATATTCTGCTGGGACAAACAAAGTTAATTTCGTTAGTGTACTGAGTCCATTCGTCATCGGGGCAGCAATACTGTAATTCATGCTTCAGCCTTCGGATATCATCGTTGAGACTATCTAAGGACGATTGACAGTGTTTGGTAAGGATGTTGATGAGACGGATGGTGGTGCTGTGTAGGACTCGGTTCCACTCTCTCTTGCGTCCTGGAGGGAGTGTTCCCAGTGCTGGTTGGTGTTTAACTATTGTTAGAACAGTATGACAGTCCAAGGTGGAACAGAAGACCTACTGTTGCATGTTCAAGTGTTGAGTATGTCGAATAATTCGGTTGCTTCGGCACATCATATAGTCAGTACAACGAAAAACCATTCAAGTACCGATCATTCATTGTGGAAGCTGTTCTAGCAGACTTTGTGTCAAGGTTTAGTGAGTGTACGAGAAGCCTACTGTTAGAGTAAGAAGTCCTGGATAGGGCCATGGTCGAGTGATTGCATGATTCATGTTACCCGAGAAACTCCGAGCTACTGTTCCATTGGATGTTAGTAGGGTGAAGTGTGCGTGGGTTACTAATTGTTATTTATTTCTGGAAATATGAATTCAGTGGCTGTTTTTGTCGGAATTAGGTCGAAGTTTGTCTCTTTCAATGACCTATAGTTGTGTCGCCATTTTCTGGACTAATAACAGCCAACCCCATCCCACCTCCCGAGTTCCTTCGAAGGATGTTCCTGACGCAATTCCTTTCAGTATAGCTGGGTAAAGAATATGTTTCTATTTTGAAAAATTATACAAGATTGTTGGTTTCTTAAGTGAACTTTGTTCAGGGCAATGATCGCAGTGCATCAGATGATACACTGATGTGTAACTTAAGTGTTTTATGAAGTTAAGTTGATACCATGTATATGTATCAGCTGATTAGTCACGGTTGACTAACATCTAAATACGTGCGTCATTGGTTCTTTCATTCTCTAGGTAGCAACGTGCAAAGAGAAAACCAGGACAGCAGTGTCAGTCCTTATTGTGAACTATCACGAATGAGAAAACAGCTGCCTGTATCTGGGTAGTAAATTACAATGGCTCAGGTTGACGGAGCATCAGCTTCGACCGATGTTGATAAAGCACAACTCATTGATTCATTTCAAACATTGAAGTCAACGTTACAAGATGGGAGCAGACGAAATAGAGAAGATAAAGAAAAGGGTATGGAGCGTGCCGTCAGTATACGTTGTTTAGCTTATTTATTATATCGATTATTTCCAATGACCAAGGCATAGGTCTAATGTTTGACCGTATTCACTTTAGGCCTAAGATTAATATTTCTTACAACTCGTAGTCCTACCCAGTCGTCATCAATTTCCAGTAATATAATATTTGCACTTCTCTGCCCAGTAGTTCAACCACAGGCATAGCTACTTTCTTTGGATGTCACCATTTATTTGTTTCGATGACAAAAGAACGCCGCAATTGTTTTTTTTTCTTTGTGGAGATCAAAGGTCATCTGAGGGTCACTAGAGGTAAAAAGTTGAAAAACATTGTAAACACAATATGTCAAGTTAGGAAGCATGGATATTTTTCATACTTGGAATGCGAATGCGTTATATTGAATAGAGAAACTCAATTGTTTTTGATGAAGGTCAAATATCATCTGGGTCACTAGCAGTCAAACTCTGAAAATCGTTGAAGCATGATATCTCATGATAGAAATCAGCACATTTATATTACAAGAGCTATTTCGGGTGATCAAGCAGAAGTACATTTGTAAAGAAGTCTTGGAAACGACTGTTAGTTTTTTCTTTTTGCTGTCTGGTTAATATTATATAAATACATTTTTGGTTAGCCTACCACAGTACAGCATTGCAAACACGCTTGAATGACTTGCAAAATTTAGCTTGCCCCATATTACGTTTACCTCGGTGGAAAGTGCTGTTTTATCTATTGGCGGCTTATCTATTGGTTATTGACTAAGCTACGCTGGAATGAACTTTACTCTAGATGTAGTTGGAACTGTTGCGCCTACATTAAATATACCTTTTGAAAAGGCAATCAAAGAGGTGTGTCTAAATTAATGATTAATATTCATTACCACAGTACAGCATCGCAAACATTCTTCAATGACTTGCAAAATTTAGCTTGCCACATATTACATTTATCTCGGTGGAGAGTACTGTTTTATATATTGAATTATTTATTGGCTATTGACTAAGTGTACGCTGGAATGAAATTTACTCTAGATGTAAATGTAACTGTAACGCCTACAGTTAATATACCTTTTGGAAAGGCAATCACAGAGGTGTGTCTAAATTAATGGTTAAAATTTATGTTTAAATAAATATGAGTTATGTATCCAGTACAATTACATTTTTACCTTACCAAATTGAATTATCTTAAAACAACGTTGTTTTACACTTTCTCCTATTTGCGCCCAATTATTGACGTGGGGGGGGGGGGGGGGTTGAAGATTACTATACATATCTATCACAAGAAAGGTTTGGGTAGATTCTTTGTTTTTATGTAACATTGGAAATCTTATAATTATTTTAAAAGGCACATACATACCATTCTTTCAGCTACAATACATCTAGTGATAGTTCAGTGATCTTGCCTTTTGTACAGTGCCAACATCTGATACTCGTGCAGCTTTATCGAAGGGTCACTTTACCTCTGAAAAATCCTACTAAACCTGAGATTTCTAATCTATATATCCTTTAGCCCTACATATCTGATTTGTAAAGGTACTGTAACCCTGTATTGGTTTTATCATGCATGATCTTTTGTGACCTAACTACTGTATCTATCTCTCACAGATTTCAATGACCTCATTGGTTCCACTGGTGGTCCACTAATCAGGGCATATGCAACTGCCTTCAGGGAGTGAGTTTCATTGCCATAGGAGGAGAAATATTTATTTGAACCACTTTGTTTGGGCTGAATATTTTTGGGACCAGTTAGGCGCAAAAGGTTATTTTTGGGGGGAAGGACCAACATTTTAAATTTGCAAAAACTCCACAGATTATATCCAAACTTGGAATACAGTTGTTAGTTAATAACTGCTACATGTGGGCATGAATATTATGATATTGTGTGATGACTTACAACACTTTAATATTTCACTATGTAAGAAACTATGGTGCCCGTTGTACATTCTTTGGAGGGACGGGTGTAACAGTTGTGTACCACTACCAGAATTTGGTAATTTACCATATATCAGAATTAAGCTCTCTCATGATAGTAATTCATTAATTTTTTCTTTATTCCAGTTTGAAAGTTGGGACCAGAAGTGCCTTTGAATCATTGTTTGAGAAGTTTTTTCATGATCCCGATGTACGAGATTGCTTTGACGAACTGCTAGAGTTGGAGGTAAAGTACTTTCATCAATAAGGTGTAAGGTTTACCATGTATGGTGTATTAAATGTAATAGAAAGGGTTTTTTATTCCAAGTACTTTATGAACATATTAAAAGAAAAGAAAATAACCACACAAGGAAACCCTCACGATGAGGCCAAAATAGTTGTATCAGATTGCTTAAAGAATAATTATCAACAATGAGTGGAATTAACATGGCAAACCAAGATACTGTTTCTTAGAAATTTTATGCACAATTCATAAAACAAAACGGGAAAAGGAAAAAGTATTTGGTGTGGGTTCTCAAGAGATGGCATGTGGGCCAAGTGTGGCCTACAATAGATTTCAACCCAGAATCTTGCACTAATCAGGTGGACAGGCCCTCACGGTCATAGGCCTGGGCAACCTACTGGCATAGCCTGCTCATTGTTCAATCTAGATATGGTGAGATCTTAGTACTCTTTCCCTCTTTGCTACCACCAATGTTCTCTTTGGCTCTCGTATAAATTTAATCGAAAACCCCTGGTATATTAAGGTATTGCAGGACAGAACATTGCAGCTAGGACATCAAAGAAACATACATGACAGAATACTGTGGGTGGAATAGGACACCTACAGGGTCAGAAAGTAAAGGCAATTGTTACTCAGAGCTGAACCTTGCTGGGTAGCACAGCACAAGGCAGTGTAGGGTTAGGCAGTATAGTGCAGGATAGGTTTATTCCACGAAGAGCAGGGACATTACAAAGCATTGTCATTACTAATTGATACATACCTAGCTTACATGCTGTTGTTTACATGTTGCTTTTAACACCAATAGCAACTATACTGTACTGACATGAACTTGTTCAGGGAAATTCAGTGAAGCGCATTGCATTCAAACGCATGGTCGGTGAGTTGAAGAACATTGGCAGGGTTGTTCAAAACAATGCAGAATAGCGTGAGACATGGCGTGCAGTAAATGCGCACTGGAAACCGCAGTGCATGGCAGATCATTACACTGCATAAGGTGCAGGACATTTTACAGAATGATTCAGAACAGTGCAAAAATGTTTGGAACTATACAATCCAGAGACCATACCCCAGTAGTGCAGTATCGGGTATGGTATAGTGTGTCTCAAAACAGTTGGATGATTGCAAGGTAAAGTAGTGGAAGTTAATACAGGGAAGTTCAGCATAGAGTAACATAGCAATAGTGCAAAATATGATAGGCTCCTTGTCACTCAGCGCAGGGCTATAATATCAAAGAAATACGAAAAATTGAATTAGTGTCATCTGCAATTTAGGCGCAAAAGGTTATTTTCAGGGGAAAGGAACAACATTTTAAATTTGCAAAAACTCTGCAGATAATATCCAAACTTGGAATACAGTTGATGGTTAATAACTGCTACATGTGGGCATAAATATTATGATATTGTGTGATGACATAAACACTTAAATATTTCACTATGTTAGAAACTATAGTGCCCGTTGTACTTTCTTTGGAGGGGCGGGGCCGTAACAGTTGTGTACCACTACCAGAAATTGTGCAAAAGATGACAAGCTCCTTGTCATTCAGCGCAGGGCTATAACATTAAATAAATACGAAAACATAAATTATTGTCATCTGCAATTTGCAATTTTCCGTCGCAGCCTTCATTTTAGAGATGGCAAAGGTAAGAATATGGCATGCCATGTTGGGCTTCATGGCTTTTTCAACATCCTCCGACCAAAAGTCAGTGGGACAGCATTCATTTCGCAAGAGTTGCAATCGTTAGGATTATTACGCATGGCAGCCTAAACATTAGTTCCTCATAAGTTTGTAGGTCATGTATGAAAAAATCGTAAAACATGCTTTGTTCTCAAACAAATCTGGAATTTCATTTGTTTAGAAGCGTGGTAACCATGACTAATGGTCACTGATCACTTTAATTTGCATCCTAAAGAAGAAAAACAACCTCATTCTGTGCCGATGTTTCTTTAACATGCATTTATCACACTATGTAAATATTAGTTGTAATTATCTTTACAAGGCAACTAAAAATCATCTTTTTTTAGGATGAATGGGATGAATCATTGCTAAAATGTGATCAGAGGATGGTGAAAAATCCTTCAGCGGTAACTGAGCCGAAAGTTGGCTCCAGAGCCCCAGTTGATGTGATCCTTGTTGATGGTCGAACAGAAAAGTAATTCATTTCATACTTTTGGAATAGGTTGGTTTATGGAGGAGAGGATCTAATTGAAAACAGAATGAATTTCGCTGTGGTCAGTTATGGTCTGTCACCTAGTCTTACATGCAGCAGGCATACATGTTATTTATGGTTAAGCTCAAACGTAATACCAAGTCTTTCAGTACTGATAGAGTCATCACCATCATCATCATTGGCCTCCGTCCGTCTGTGCATACGATGGATTGCGTTCCGTTACTTTCGAGCAGCGTCTGCGGTGGCTGTACAGGCCTATCCTTGAGTGGCAGTCCTTGGCACAGTCAGTGCAGACATGGATGGTATCTTCTTTTGAGCTAGAGCTAGATTCCTTCCTTCTTTGGCGCTTGAGGTCTTGTTGCTCTCTTCTGTCTTGCTCTGCTCTATCTATTCCCTGTTTCACTTCATGTCTCCAGGAGGGGCGATCTACTACTATGTCTTCCCAGGTGTTGATGTCCATGTGGGCTGACAGGAGATCCCTTTTGCACGAGTCCTTGAATCTGAGCTGTGGGCGACCTGTGGATCTTGTGCCACACTCCAACTGACCATACAGTAGGTCCTTGGGGATGCGTCCTTTGTCCATTCGGGAGACGTGTCCAAGCCAGCGTAGCCGACGTTCACTGAGCATTGCATAGATTGATGTTGACCTAGCCTTGCACAGAACATCGTTGTTGGTGACCTTGTCCTCCCATGTGTGGCCCATGATCTTGCGGAGGCATCTGAGATGGAAAGCATTTAGTCGGTGTTCTTGCCTGGTATATGTTGTCCAAGTCTCGCTGCCATAGAGAAGCGTACTGAGAACACATGCTTGGTAGACTTTGAGCTTGGTGTGCAGCGTCAGGTTCTTATTCGTCCAGACTCTGGTGTTGAGTTTAGACATCACTGTGGCTGCTTTTCCAATGCGCCCGTTGATCTCACCATCCAGGGACAAGTTGCTTGACATCAGGGAGCCCAGATATTTGAAGTTGTCCACTACTACAAGTGTGGAGTCAAGGATCCTGATTGCTGGAATAGATGAAGTATTCTGTGCCATGACCTCTGTTTTCTTTATGCTGATGGTTAAGCCAAATTCTCTGCATGCCTGGGAGAAGCAGTCCATAAGATGCTGGAGTCCCTCTTCGGTGTGGCTGGTAAAAGCTGCATCATCAGCAAACAGCAACTCCCTTATCAGAACACGAGTGATGTTGGTCTTGGCTCGCAGACGGGCTAGGTTTAACAGTTTGCCATCGTGCCTGGTGTGGATATAGATCCCATCAGTAGAGGTCTGGAAGGCATACGACAGAAGCAGAGAGAAGAATATTCCGAACAGGGTTGGTGCAAGCACGCAGCCCTGCTTAACTCCACTTTTGGTCTCAAAGGGTTTGGATGTGCTGCCATTGAAGATGACTGTGCTCTTCATGTTTGTATGGAAGGACATGATGATGCTGAGGAGTGTCGAAGGACATCCTATCCTCTGCAGCAGCTTGAAGAGTCCACTGCGGCTAACAAGATCAAAAGCCTTGGTAAGGTCGACGAAAGCTAGGAATAGTGGTTGTTGCTGTTCCCTGCACTTTTCTTGGAGCTGTCTCACAGAGAAAATCATGTCGATAGTGGACCTTCCTGATCTGAAGCCACACTGGGATTCTGGATACACCCTGTCAGCTAGCACCTGAAGTCTAGCTAGGACCACACGTGCGAACACCTTGCCAACAATACTGAGGAGGGATATTCCACGATAATTGTTGCAATCGCTCCTGTCACCCTTGTTCTTGAAGAGGGTCACTATCTTGGCATCACGCATGCTTTGTGGTACCTGTCCTTCTCTCCAGCAGAGGCAGATAAGCTCATGGAGATGGGGTAGAAGTGTAGCTTTTCCTTCTTTGATGACCTCAGGTGGAATGGCATCATTTCCTGGAGCTTTGCCGCTGGATAGTGCATCAATAGCTTTTTCAAGCTCAATCATTGTAGGCTCCTCGTCTAGGTTCTCTAGTACTGGTAGGACAGGGATGCAGTTGATGGCATCTTCGGAGACCGTGTTCTCTGTTGAGTATAACTCAAGGTAATGCTCCACCCATCTGTCCATCTGCTTGTTTGGGTCAGTGATGATCTCACCTGATTTTGTCTTCAGGGGTGCTGACTTCTTTACAGCTGGCCCAGTTGCCTGCCTGATTCCTTCATACATGGCCCCGATGTTGCCACTAGTGGAGGCCTGTTCGATGGAGGTGCTCAGCTGAGTCCAATAATCATTAGCACATTTCCTGGCAATCCTCTGACTCTCAGCCCTAGATTTCCTAAGGGCACTCAAGGTCTTGGCACTTGGATCTTGCTTCCATCTTATAAGAGCCTGTCTCTTGGCTGTTGTTGCAGGTTCAATAACTTTCAAGTTGGCATCATACCAGTCGGTGTTTTGTCTTTTCTTCCTCCCAAAAGCATCAATGGCTGACTGGTGGATGAAGGAGCTAAGCTGACACCATCTTGATTCTGCAGTTTCATCAGGAAGAGCAGGACCAAAGTTCTTCATGGATGCGTTGAATTTGTGAGTTTTTGCAGTATCCGCAGTACAGGCAGTGTTGATCTTTGGGAGACCTCTTGGTTTGGCATGATGTATCCTTTTGGGCTGCAGTACAACTTTGCTGATGACTAGAGCGTGGTCGGTATCACAGTCAGCGCTATGGTAGCTGCGGGTTGTATGCACATCTCCAATGCGACTTCTTCTAGTGATGATCAGGTCAAGCTGATGCCACTGGTGTGAGCGTGGGTGCATCCAGGACACTTTATGTTTTTCTTTGTGCTGAAAGTAGGTGTTTGTAATGCACAAGTTCCTGTTGCAACAGAGTTCCAGAAGTCTTTGACCATTTTCATTGATCTTTCCTACTCCATGGTGACCGACGCATGTGGGCCAGGAATCATGTTCAGCACCGACTCTTGCATTGAAGTCACCTAGCAGGTAGAGGTCTTCCGATTCTGGGAGTTGACCAATGAGCTCATCGAGTTCACTGTAGAATTTGTTCTTCACATCAGGACTGGCAGCGAGAGTTGGAGCATATGCAGCCACCAGGTTAACTATGCCCTTACTGGTGTTTATGCGGAGAGATAGCAAGCGCTCTGTTCCACCAACGAGAGGTTCTGTCATAGGCAGTAGGGATGACTTTACTGCAAATCCAACTCCATGTTCACGTCTCTCTTCCTTGGCTTTCCCTTTCCAGAAGAATGTGTAATCCTTCTCTTGTACTGACCCATCATCTGCAAGTCTTGTCTCTTGTAGGGCAGCAATGTCTATATTCAGTCTGCAAAGCTCAGCATCAATGGCGGCTGTTTTGCGGATGTCGTTGATGTTCTGGAGATCTTCTGAAGTGCCTGGCGTCATAGTTCTAACATTCCAGCTTGCCAGACGAAGTGCTGGAAGTTTCTTCAAATTTCTTCTTGTGTTGCTGGGAACGTAGGTATTTCGGTCCACAGTTCAGGTGCTTAGCACCCTAAGCCCCTTGCACCCAAAGAAGCATGTAGCCCGTGTCGGATCAGCACCTTACTGGCTGGGGGCTGCCCAGTTTTGGCGGGCGGTAGCTGATCAGTGGAGTTACAATGACTCCTCCCACCGACGAAGACAACCCGTGGCGTCCATCTCTACGACAATTGAGAATTGACTTATAACCCGTAACTGCTGTCTTCCGTGTTGTGCCCTTGTGTTGCTAGCACAAGGATGAAGTGTCCTCTCCATGACGCAAAGCCTGGGCAGTTCATATGGGGATCCTGAGTTGCCCAAGGTAGATCTTATGCTTCAAGTTCCCCCTCTCGACATCACCAATGTACTCCAGAGGAAAGCAGAGCAGTACGTCTGGCATTGGGCTGGTTGCAGGAGTTGCCGGAAAGGTTGCCTATGACAATTCAGACCGTCTACGGGGCTCCACTCCAAATTTTCTGTCAGGGTTAATTCCCTTAGCCTTACGCTATACCTAGCACTCACAAGGCAGTGAGTAGGAGAATACTGTACATAATGAACAGCTTTTGCTAGATGGCCGTTGGCTCCCAAGTTTGAGCTCGTCCGCCCTTGTAAAAATGGATCTTGTTTTTAATTCCATCAGGGTGTCCAGCCACCCTCCTCACTTGATTCCTCCAGGAAAAAGGTGGGGTTGACAGTTTAGTCGCTGACAGCTCGACCCTGATACAGGTGGTACTGGTTTGACAGGTTACCAGTAGCAGGTAAGACCTGACCTGGGTAATTGCAACCTTTGTAGAGAAGAAAAACTGGAAATCCTACGCACAAGAGGTGACACGATCAATAGAGTTCTGAACTCATTTCGTTGTGTCTTCATGTGAACTCCAAACTATCGAACCGTAAACGGTTAAAAATAGAAGATCTGAGCTCATTTCGTTGTGTCGCCATGGGAACTCCAAACTATCGAACCGTAAACGGTTGAAAAAGAAGTAGTCTGTTTTGATAATCCACTTGCCTGAAGATCGTCGCTCTATGCGTGCGTGAAACCCAGGGTAGCAATATGGTGTAATTTGTATATCTTGTGTTATATGTGATATATATATATATATATATATATA
>JAAAKB020219179.1:0-11522 GCA_010014835.2 Apostichopus leukothele | reverse complement strand
AGAAAAAAAAAAAAAAAAAAAAAAAAAAAAAAAGGGGGAGGGAACCAGTTTTGCCAAGTCTTTACTAGTCCGAATGCCAAAGACTCAAATATTAAGTCATGTCGTCCAGATGGAAATTAAACTGACCCAGATCCAAGATGGGTCTTTTTCCATAGTGTTTGACACATAGATCTGAATCAGGTGGTAACATTTATTGCTAGTGTATCTACCTGTCTTCCCTGCTCCTCATCTTCGTCTTCTGCTCCTTCAAATATTTCCTTAGCGATGGCGTCCCTGTCATCCTCTGCGTTGAGTCCTTCGTCTTCTTTCTCCGAGCCGCTCCCTTCCTCGTCGGATAACTGCTGCACTCTCCTTCGCTTTTTCTGGTTGATTCCAAAGGAAGAGACGGACGAGTCCAGTTACAATTGTCGGAAAAGCCATAAAAGTTTGACCTATCTATCTACTGTGGTATTTGAACAAAAATATCCATGTGGCTGTACATAGGCCCATAGGCTGTACATAGGCTGTACATAGTACATAGGCTGTACATAGTACATAGGCGTAGGAGCCCAATTTGATCTGGGGAGGCTGTAACGACTTGCTCGAAAAATATGACCTTAATTTTTTTTTTTTAATGTTAATGTGCATATCATT
This sequence comes from Apostichopus leukothele, assembly GCA_010014835.2. NCBI lineage: Eukaryota > Metazoa > Echinodermata > Holothuroidea > Aspidochirotida > Stichopodidae > Apostichopus > Apostichopus leukothele. Next base: position 10,889 of record JAAAKB020219179.1, on the reverse strand, counting down.
ATAGGCATGCATTGGTTATTACATCACATGTCAATAACATACAATCATTTTCCGTGTTATTACCCTTCCATAATTGATTATAATTATTGGGGAAGTTGTTACAATTATAATGATGATAATAATATAAGTTTAACCATTGAAAAACACATTGAAAATTACTTTTCTTTCAGTAGGTTCCAGTAGGTTCCCGAAAAAATCTCAGAATATTGCCCGAATTTTCACAAAAATATTTGGTTTTGGGGGGGGGGGGGCTGCAGCATCCTACGCCTATTTGGCTGTAACAGGTGTATCAAGAGCCAGGTGTAGCCCCACGGATACTCATGCCTCGGGACATGCTCGATACATGGTAGGAAGAGTTATTCTCTATAAAACCAAAGTGCTTCATGATGGTGTCAACATTTATTGAAATTTTTTGTGAGCAATGGTATCAGTGAGACGGTTCCAACGTGCCCCCCCCCCCCCCCCCTTCATTCGTTCTACTATATATTTGTTTACAAACCGAGATAACTTCCCTTACCCTGTCAATTTTAACTCCGAGATTTTCTTCGATCAAGTCAAAATCCTCATCTTCTAGCCTGTCATCAATGTCTATGAGAGTAGGAAAAAATTATTTTATAAACATTACGAAAGGTAGATACGAAAACTTCGGTTGGAGCGGGTATAAAAATTAAGACAAAAATTCATTTAATAAAGGCCATAAATTCAAACTATACTGAAGAAACATACACTTATAGTATACATTACAGTACAATTGTCCCCTCCTTTAACATCCAAGCCAACACAAGGTTCCAGAAAAGACAGAAAACAAACTGTAAGATTTAATCTTTCCCGGTAAATTATTTAAACCAGCCAGGAGGCAGTCGGTTTATCATAGGCATACCGTACATTACACTTTACTTTTCCTTGTTTCTGAGTATCGTTTCTCTGTATTTTGTAATTCAAAAATAGTTAATTTCAGTTAGTTTTAAGAACAACTTTCCGCACTTTTCTTAGACAAACATAACCTATGGGACCATGTGACTAGAAAACAGCTCAGCAACAAGATCCTTTATACCAAAGTGATGGCGACTGAAAAAAAAAAACATGAATCGGACTTCACCTGATCAAATTAACAGACTCTCTCATTAAGTTATTTATACCAACATCCAATATCCAAATCCCAATAAATTTATATATATATAAAAGTTATATTCCACTTGACAGAACAGGAATTTTGAGGTTTAACAGTGATTAAGTGCATAACTGAAGGCCAGGCCACACATTCAGTTGACATGAAAAAAAAAATTAATTATCCATTAGCAATAAGACTTTCAAATTCTCTGATTGATTTAATACTTTTCAAAATCTGTCTATAAACTAGATTTAACGTAAACTTCAGAATTCGACTCACTTCTCCTTCTTTTCTTTCTGCCGACGATCTCCTCATCGGAATCAACTCCCTCTTCCACATCATCATTGATCAGGTCAGGGATGTTGCCCTGGTCTTCTTCATCCGCTGTTCCAAAGAAAAAGAACACAAAAACACAATTCCATCTCATTATGTGTCATGGAAGATTATCACAACATCATCGCAATGATATCCTAATATATCATGGAGGATTATCACAACATCATCAAAATGATCTCATTATGTATCATGGAGGATTATCACAAAATCATCGCAATGATCTCCTCATGTATCATGGAACATCATCACAATGATCTCATTATGTATCATGGAACATCATCACAATGATCTCATTATGTATCATGGAAGATTATCACAACATCATGTGAGGTTAACACTCATCCATTCACTGTACTACAGTATCTATAAAGACAATTCCCATTAACCACTTGAATAAACTGTCACAGACTTGAATAGCCCTACTCATGCAATTCCACAAAACAGTTAAATGACTTCACCATATGGTGGGTTTTAGCCAGGCTTTTTGGAAGCATTGTGGAGGGGGGGAGGCCTGAATTTACACACTGGGTGTCAAATTTGCAGCCTGAGGAAGAGGTCCAAATGTTGGAGTTGTCCCTGTAGAATCTTCGTTCGCTGAGAGTGTTACACAGTTAAACAAAAATGGTGGCATCTACTTAGCTCTTCAAGCAAATAAAACCTGCTTTCATTTCTCATCAAACTTTTGTGCACTTTGATTCTTTCTCTCTCCTCTCAAACCGTTGTGTTGCGTTGTTCCTTTCCACAGGGTTGCTTCAGCTAAGATGTAGGTCTGTTAATCTTTTGGGGGGTGGGAGGGGGAGGGGGTGGCAAACCAGCCATCCACTTCAAGGACAGTTCACTGACTAAAGCCTTGACTCTGAGTGGACACATCTACCCATTGAAATACTTGACTTGATTGCTTCAATTCAAGAGATCCACTTGTGGTAACAAATTGTGACACTTAAACATTTAACGGTGAAAAGATACATGGTCTCTTCAAGTAAAATTTACCTGAGTATTACTACAGTCTATAAATTTAAAGAAAAACTCCAAACAATCAATGGCATTAATTAAGCACAATAGTCATACAAATGCTCTAAAGGTAAACATAGAAACAAATAATTGTTGATACCATATGCCTCCTGAAAAAGTTTGGTTTCAGGATATTTTCCAATGTTTCATACATTTTTGGAGCATAACCGGAAAAAGATTTGTTACCAAAGGAAGAACAAAAATCAGCTTCAGGTAAACAAGCAAAGGTAAGGAAGTGCTTGACGACAAGATGCGGATGTCCTATTAACATCGACTTACAAACAAACATTAATTGGAAACAAAATTTGATTTCTTAGCAAGATATTATTATGCCAGATGTTAGATCTGAATTATTACTACTAATTTTCAAATCTGTATTTAAGGACAATTCCATTGAACAAGTAGCTTGACTTCACCACATTAGCAAAATAATATTGCTGAATTACCCTTAATGAAAGACTATTTGTAAGGCATTGCATGACAAAGACATGTTCAATTAAAATGTGTACTAACGTTCTTCATCTTCATCACTACTATTTTGAACATCTTCATCATCCGATACATCTGCTTCCTCCTCAAAGAATGATTCCTTCTCCATATCCTGGATGACCAGTAGACCCCTGATAAGACCAAACAAAATTGGTTACAAGAGGTCTTGATGAAATAAATTTATTCTAGAACTACTCCCAGAATCTCTGACCTATCTTCATTAATAATACCTCTGTTCCTTTACATTCCTTTCAGATGTCATAAAAACCACTCAGCTCTTTCAGAACTGCCATTCACACTGCCTGCTGATAACACTTGCATCTTAGAACCATACTTAAGGTTATCCTCAAACATACCATAATATCAGTAGGCTAACATGTTAATAGAACATAAGGCTTTAGCCTAAGTACAACCGCATAAAACTGCAACTGCAAGTGGCTTAATACTACTTGTTTCTTATTATTAAGGCCTGTTCAATCAAGCCTCTCCTAATAGTAACAGTTTATGAGCCCTAGCCTCCAAGGCAAAGAAACAATCCAATTCCTAGAAAATCTGATATATTTTACATAAGGCCCTAATGTTACTTGTTAGGCAAACGTGAAAAGTAATTGGGGAAAATACACAAGGTATGTTACACTTAGTCTTAATCATCAAGCAGAACAATAATTTTGTTAGACCCATAGTAGCCTCACTTTGACTGCCAAGTGCATAATGATTCATAATACAGACTGAACTGGTAGAGGTCTGACTCTGACTAAGGAAGACATGATGCTATGCTTTTGTTTAGTATAGGCATCCTACAGAAAGTTAAAACTTATCCTAGCCTACAGTAGCTTAGGCTACACTAGGGCCTACCCTAATCCATCATGGTACTGGTAGTAGTAATACAGCCTAGTTAGTACTTCGATTTGTTCTTGAAATAAAAAAAAAGGATTCGCTCACTGTCTTTGTGATTAATGACCACCGGTAAGGTCACAACGAAGAGAAATAACCCTCGAAGGGAGCTTTTGAAAAACAAATTTTCTGGTGGCGCGTTACTGTAGGACGGCCCTATGTATCGATACGCACAACCAAACCTCGCACAGTTAAGTACAATGTAATACGCAATGTCTTATGATATAACGATAGCCTAACACTGAGCGTTTTCTAGCTGTCCCTTGGAACGCCAAATACAAACAGGATATGCTCAAAATAAAGCAAGCAAGATATTAGGCCTACTCCTTAGGTATACTTTTTTTTCGGGATATAAAATTTAAAAATTGGTCAGAAAAATGTTTTCACAATATTTATTGACTCACATATGGGCGCAGATCAATCTTGGATAATGGTGGGGATGCGTTTCTGTTCTCTGATACTATCTAAGCGGAGCGCGGTCATGGGTTCGCGAGTAGCGTACAAGATTTTTTTTTTGTGGCAAATATACCACCCAGATCGCCGGAAATAACACACCCAGACCCTATGATGCTCACAAACCTCCTTAAGTTTTAAATCTCATGGCTTAGAAATTTAGTTAGGGGAAATACATGGGCGTCTGCAGAAAAAGAATCAGTGGACAAATAATCCAAGTAGATTTTTGTATATTTGGTTATCCTCAATCCAGATACCTTTCAAAAGTGTCTGATTTGGTTTCATTCAATCAGTAATGCTGTTCAAAAGACCCTGCTGAAAAATTCTACCTACTCTAGACAAAGATATTTTGGGAAACCGTATCCTCTCAGGAAAAAGAAAAAGTAAAAATTCATATGATTTCCCATACCGGGAATCGAACCCGGGCCGCGGCGGTGAAAGCGCCGAATCCTAGCCACTAGACCATATGGGATTACATACTTTTCTTTGTTTTGTATGCCTCTAAGAAACAAAGAATCTCACTCGCAATAATTATAGAGAATATGAATATTTTAAAAACAGAGTCATTCCAGATACCTTTCAAAAGTGTCTGCTTTGGTTTGATGCAATCAGTAATGCTGTTCAAAAGTCCTTGCTGAAAAATTCTACCTACACTAGTCAAAGATATTTTGGGAAACCGTAACCTCTCAGGAAAAGAAAAAATAATTAATCATATGATTTCCCATACCGGGAATCGAACCCGGGCCGCGGCGGTGAAAGCGCCGAATCCTTTTTGTTCTCTTTTATTTGAAGGTGAGCCCACTGGTTCACCCATTCACCAAACAATATATACAAAAAGTTCTTACAGAACTAATTAATTAAAATAAATAATATAGTTAATTTTTAATGTTCTATTACCGAACTTTGTTTGTTAGTCAGAAATACTTTTCACTTAATTCGATTGTAATCTCTTATAGTATAATACCTTGAAAATGTTGTCCAAGTCAATACTAAATCGTTGAATTAATACTGAGCGTTATTTTTACAGTTATAGCCCTACTTAAAAATGCGTATACAGGCATTAGTAAATTATTTCAATTTACCATACGGTTAGTCGGCTCAAAATAAAATTGCTTTAGCCTCTATCTAAATGGTACTGGTAGGTATAATCTTTGTCGGCTAATAGTAGAATATTACCTTTCCCAAAAAACTGAAAAAATTGATCTAAATTGTTATGGCTCACGTAAACCTCATAAATAATACGTAACTTCTTCTTCATAGAATTATGAAAATAGGTTGTAATATTCATAGTACCACCATTATAAATACTTGCATTGCGGTTTTTCCATATTACAGTTTTATAAATATTGAATATATAGTTTATAATGAGACCATCTTGATTTTTTGCATTAAGACCCAGACCAAATAATGTTCCTAAGGTCCAACCATAACGGCTGTCAATAAAATGTAGTTTATTTAGTTTTTTGGTTAAATTTTCCCAAAGGGGTAATATTTTAGGACAAGTTATAAAAAGGTGATGTATTGTTTCAATCGAACTTCTGCAAAATGTACACAGAGGAGAATCAATCATTTTGAATTTATACAATTTCTCATTAGTAAATAAAATGTTATGCATTATTTTGTAGTCGATTTCAGCATCTGTATTACTCTTAGGCGATTTAAAGACATTTTCCCACCTAGTTTCAAAAGATAGATCTGCATACGTTTTCTTCCAATATATTTCACCTTTAGGGGTATTATTTCTTAAAGTACGTAAAAGGTCAGATGCTTTTTTACAAGTTAATACAGCACCATCAATAGTGTCACAACCACATTGAAAATGAATGGCGTATTGTAAGTCGGATTGTGTAGATACCACCCTGTCGGATGAATAGATCTCTGTCAACCAGTTCTCGGGTAATACATTCATTACCATAGAAATAACCGTTTCTACTTCATTCAAGGAAATGGGATTATCGGGATTAGTAAGTGTTATGCATTCATGAACGGCTTCTGATGGCAGTTGTGTTGGGATGACCTCATACATAAGGTCACCAACCATAATTATACCTCCATCAATAAAAATACTGTTAAAAAGAGTTTCACCGTTCTTATTGCGTAAGAGAGGGTTATGGAAAATTGGTTGGATAAGCATCTCCTCTCGTGTGATAGGTTCTACAAAATAGCCCTGTGTAATATTTTTCCATGCGAGTAGCATTTCTCTGGCAAAAGGTTGCATAGTGTGTAAAGATTTAGTCTGAGGATCCACTTGAAAAATACCCAATCCAAGCTTCATATTTTCGTACTTATTAAGAAAATATAACATTAATGTCTTCAGTTTTACATTTACACTTCCATTTAGCAGTTTGCTAACTAATTTAATCCTTAAAGAATCTCGTTTAATTTCTAAGTCACATAGTTTGAGCCCTCCTTTACTTATAGGCAACATTAATGACTTAAAACTGATTAGAGGTGTTTTCCCATCCCATATAAAATCAGTTACTGCCTGACGAATTGAGTCTAATACCCAAGCCGGCACAGTCAAAATACTCATTAAATACATTAACCTGGATATTATTAAAGAGTTAACAACTAATACTTTGCCTTTAAGTGATAACTTTCTAAATGTCCATCTTTTTAGTAAGGATGTACATTTTTCTATTTTATTTTCCCAGTTTTGGACTTCAATAATCCCATTCACATTTCCAATAGAAACACCTAGAACATCAATATAATCTTTCCTCACAGGAAAGTTAAAATCGTTAGGTTCATCCAGTTGGTAATAGCCTATTATTAATAGCTCAGTTTTTTCCAAGTTACATTTTGAACCTGATGCTTGTTCATATATCTTAATTGTATCTAAAATTGCATATATACTTGTAACATTTGAAACGAAGAAAGTTGTATCATCAGCATGCTGAAACATTTTAATTTCGGTGTTGCATATCTTAATTCCTGAAATTTCAGGATTATTACAAATGATTTCATGAAAGGTTTCTGCGCTTAGAACATATAAAATAGCTGAAATTGGGCATCCTTGCCTTACTCCTCTCTTAATTGGGAACAGGTCAGAGACAAAACCATTATGTTTAATACAGGATTGAATATTAGTATAAAGAATTTTAATCCATTTTTGAAAACTTGGTCCAAAACCCATTTTGTTAAGGACATTAAATAAATATTCGTGGTTAACACGGTCGAAAGCTTTGTATTGGTCAATTTTTAGGATGAATCCATTTAAATTATTTTCTTTGACATAATCGATAATAAGGTTCATTGTAATAACATTTTCACTAATATCATTCCCTGGATTACAACATGTTTGATCATCAGATATTAAGTTACTTATTACGTTATTAATTCTGTTTGCAAGGGCTTTACTTATTATTTTATAGTCTGTATTAAGAAGACTTATTGGTCTCCAATTATTGAGTCTTGTTAAGTCTCCTTTCTTAGGGTTTAAAGAAATAACACCTACTTTCATGGAATCACACAATTCCATACTATTGAACATTTGTTTGATAAGGTTATGAAAAATATCAATAAAATGACACCAAAAATATTTGAAAAACTCCGCCGTCAGGCCATCTAGTCCTGGACTTTTATTTACTTGCATAGAGTCTAAGGCAGTCTTTAATTCAACTGTTGTTAATTCTTGTTCGCAAATTTCTGTTTCAGTTGGGGAAAGCATTTTCGAGATCTTTGGTAAAATAAGTTCTTGTGCATTGCAATATGTTGCTTCTGCAGTATAGAGGTTATTATAATATTGACATTGGTGTTTTAATATTTCATCTTGATTATGGATTATGCTACCCTGTTCGTTAACTAATTTTCTTATTACCTTCTTTTTTTGCCTGCTCCTTTCAAGTCCAAGGAAAAACTTTGTAGATTTTTCACCTTCATCATACCATTGTATCTTAGACCTAATTGCTGCTCCTCTGAGCTCATTTTTGGTTATTTCATCTAAATCTTCTTGCAGGTTTTTTAGTCTATTAATATCATAGTCGGCATATTTTTGGGCCTTTTTCTTTTCAAATTTGATTTCTTTGATAAGTTTCAGTTTCTGTTTGTGTACTTTTTTTTGTCTCTGTTTACTGAAATTGATTGAAGTGGATTTTATTTCTTTCTTAAGTAATTCATACCAATCGAAGATATTTTCAGTAAAACTTTCTTGCCTTTTCCTTAAATTAATAATTTCCCTTATTTGATTACAATAATCTTGGTCTCGCAGTAAAGCGTTATTAAATATCCAATACCCCTTTCCTCTTGGGATGAGAGATAAATCCATTGTTAACTCTACAAAATTATGATCTGAATAAGGGTACGGTAAATGTCGGGAGGATGTAATATTAGCTTTTAAATCTTTAGAAATTAAAAATCTGTCTATTCTTGAGGAACTATTATAGTTCATACAATTACGGTTACAAGAAAAGTCTGCTTCTTTTGGATTTCTCTCTCTCCATATATCAATTAAATCAAAATTGAGCATAAGGTCCTTTAAGGTCTTTCTAGACACATCAGAGGAGTATTTAACCGGATATCTATCTAAATAAGTATTGATTATGTTATTGAAATCCCCAGTGACAATTAATTTATTTTTATATTTATTAAGTCGTTTGTGTAAATCTAAAAAGAAGGATTTCCTTTCAACCGTATTATTTGGAGCATAAATATTAATAACAGTAAAAGTTTGTTCTTCAATAACTAGATCTGTCTGGATAGTTCGACCTGTTTGGTCAGTTTGATAACATCTCACTTCTATATCTGACTCTTTTCTGATTAGTGTAGCAACACCTCTCCTATTCTGGAGAGAATACATAGATGAAAAAATTTTACCATCCCATTCTTTCGTGGCGATTTGAAAAATGTCCTCATCCCAAAAGGTTTCTTGAAGAAAAATAATATCGTATTTCCTTTTGATTAAAGTTTCAAACAGTTCGTTCCTTTTGTCCTTCCTTCTTAGTCCGTTACAATTTAATGTTACTAAACGGAATGTTAAGTTTTATTTGTGTTTATCCTCTGTATAAAACGTCTTGCCACGCTAAGGTTTGGGATGGTATTTGCTCCTCTTTTATTGGTATTTATAAAAGTGTCGTCTTCGCTTGAGATAGTTCTCTTCATTCCGCTCGGTTCAGGAGTTCTATTTGCTGTACTAATTGATGGCTGAGATGCTGATTTATGTTCAGTTTTACTGGATGATTCTGGCTTGGCTTTATCCTTTGTTATTCTGGTCACATGTTTCTCCTTGGCTGCATTCGCTTCCTGATTCAGTTCAGAAGTGGTTTCCGTAGGCATTTCGGTTACAATAGGACTGGCTACTTGTTGCATTTCATCTTTGTTTAGTTCATTCTTGTTCGGATTACCAGCGACGGTTACATAATCCTCCTTTCTGTTTTCAGGGCACTGGAAGCTTTTGTGACCATCTTTGTTGCACTTGTAGCATCTTATTGTTGGGCATCGGCTTGCGGTATGTCCTTGTTCACCACATGTGCGACAACAATAGTGCGGACAATCACGCATAATATGGTCTTCTGATAAACAAAGGTTGCACACACGTAATTGGCCATTGTGCTTTAATCTCAAATGAATTCCAGAGACAATAATAGCGTAAGGTAAAGATTTCGCGTTGTTTGGCATCTCCAGTCGTACAAACCGTATTCCGTTCTCAATTTCGGGGAAGTCGTCATAACATTTATGCACCCAATTGCTCCTTAATTTGCAGCCAAATTCTTCTAATTTGTCTGATATCTCACTGTCATCAACGTATAGGGGTACTCCGAATACACTGACGGTCAGAATGGTCTTCATAACTCCCACAATATTTACCAGATCATCTCCTACCTTCAATCCTGTTTCTTGAAGTAGTTCAACGTCATCCTTATTTCTCAGGGTAACTATCCACTGGCCTTGGGTCTTCACACATCCCATAATATTTTCTTTCCCAATATCCGTTGCGATAGCTTTCAGTATAACCGAAGCATTGTAGTTATTATCGACAAATTTCACACTGTTATTCTTCATAACATAAGGGTTCGGTTTCGCAGAACCGGTACTCATGGTGTTCAACTATACACGCCTTAGCGCCTCACGGCGCTATGGCAGTTACAACGTTTGAAAACCACAAAGTACTGGTTTTTAAACTCAAACGATAAAATATCCTTCTAGTGTTGAAGAAATCCAGCAGATATAACAATACAGTACAAGTGTAAGAATCGGTGTAAGAGAAAATGATAAAGCACGAACGAAGACAAAGCACGAACAGAGCACAACCAACTGCACCACGGCAGCAGTTGCAGTGCTCAAACGATGCACCACGGCAGCTGTTGATATATAACGCTCGTGTATAATACATTAAGGCCCTAATGAAAGCAAGCGACCGTATGAGAGCGCGGCAAAAGCAATCTGCCGGCACCGGGGATCGAACCCAGGAGCTCAAAATACCTATCGCACTGCAGGTACAGTGCTCAACCGATGCGCCACGGCAACTGTTGATATATAACGCTCGTGTATATTAAATACTTTAAAGCCCTAATGAAAGCAAGCGACCGTATGAGAGCGCGGCTAAAGCAATCTGCCGGCACCGGGGATCGAACCCAGAAGCCCAAAATACCTATCG
>JAAAKB020219068.1:0-11523 GCA_010014835.2 Apostichopus leukothele | reverse complement strand
TTCCTTCTCATGAGACACGGTAGAATGAGGTGCTAAGGTTGTGGGGAGACAGGTAAGCGAGGAGCGAAGTAAATAGTATATATCTTCTCATCCTGTGTTTTGTGTAGTCCTGTTATGTACACCCTGACAATTTTAAACTGTGTAGCATTTGGCCTAAGTTAACTCTGTTCTGTGCTCTTACTAAAGTTTTACTTTTTCCATAGCTAATAAACTAAAGTACAGTTGTAACTGTGATAAGGGTATCATACCCATGATCCATACATGTATCATGTACACTTACAGGGCCCGCATATCACAAGTTTAGCCTCTTACTAAAACAAGCCAACTGGTGCTTAAAAAAAATTTACTGATTAAACTCCCACAGTTAGAATGAATTACAATACACATCAGTTATTGCACCCAGCTTGGAGAGTAGCCCAATAGTATTTGCTGATAATAAAGCAGTTATACAGAACTTATATGATAGGTATGGGAACCATGCCAATTTCTTGGACTGATCGTTAACCGACTTACCATGTGTTCTAAGAGTTCTTAAAATAATCGCTACTGGCAGAATATTACCAGTGTCCATTTTTTTTCTACTGGCAAACAGGCAAAAGCCATAGGAATTTAGTAAAAGCCCACAAAACAAGGCCTGTATTCCAAGGCTGGAAGGTATACAGACTGTTGAAGAGATTACCTTTAGGCATGATAGTGTGAAATTATGTGCTGATGTAGTGAGGAGACATATAAGCAAGTTAGCCAAGTAAATACAAAACAACTTGTGTAGTTTAAAGTTAAGGCTTAATTAGACAAAACAAGGTGGTAAAAAACAAGACCATTACACACAGAAGCAACAGATTGTATCCATAGTTATAATTTGACAAAATGGCTCTTTCGATATCGTCTTTGAAGAAGATTTGAAAGAAACCGTCCCCTGAAATTGCTCCACGACCAGAAGCAAAAAAATTCCCTACAACACTGAACAGTTTTGCACTTTCCCGCAAGTTGGAAGTAAATCTGTAGTAAAAGTGTCACACTGGTGCTTTGTATTGAGTTACAAACCATTCATCCACGTGCCTCTGTTTGGGATACTCCACACATGCAAACCACATGGAACGGGCGAGTTACCCCGACCGACCGACTCGGTCGCTACTCCTCAAAGGAACCTTCAGACACCCCTGTTGGGGCTCTGGGAGTCATTATAGAGTTGTAATGTGAAATTGACTCAAAAATACAAGTCAAGAATAAAGTTACGGTTTATATTTAAATCCTCTAAGTGATCTTGGCCGATCCTGAAAGGGATATTTTTAACTCCTGGTATTTTAAATGTAAGATGAAAGAACATCGGTTTGGGTCAGAAACGTCTTCTTAGTCTGGTTCTTCATTGTGAGTGAAATACTGACGTTTAATGCTTTTGGTAAAGAGGGGTGAGAACGAGATGGACTGAGGGGGCAACAGAGAGAAAATCGAAAAGGGACAAAGGAAAAACTTAGAGAGGACTGTGGCGAAGAAGCATAGGAATGACAGACCTTTTTGAAGTTCCTAATTTATAGCAGCTTCTAGGGTAAAATGATTTAGAACATTCAATTCAAAGTTTTTATTACAAAGAAATTTTCCAAAATGTTTGCATCTTACATGTGAATAACTTGAAAAAGTGTCAGAGCAGTGAAAGTTTAAGATCGACTCAAATTCTTTGTTTAATACTCCCTCGTTTAAGATTCCTTAGGTGAATAAACTTTCTACAACTACAATCTTAGCTGTTGAAATGCTTGCGAAGTTTGGCAAAACTTACCCACCAAACGGAAAAATGGGCTAGAAAGAAATTTGGAATTGTGAAAACTCCTTGAAACTACTTGAAATGGTAGAATGAGATCGGGGGGGTCGGTAACCAGCAATGACAAGTTGCTAGGGTGTACAGTGTTATTACGGGACCAGTTCCCTCTTAAGACACCGTAATGCAATAGTGTTAAGGTTGTGAGGAGACAGGTAAGCGAGAAACCGAGTAATTATTCCTAATCTGTTTACACAATTAATTCCTGTAACTGTATCTGCACACTATTCTGAGAAGACTTTTAAATTGAAACCAACTTTTTTATTTGAGTTTTTAAAATAGTCACTTGCTAAAAAAGCTGCCATTGCATAAAACATCTACTAGCTGAAACCATATTCCTACAGTTGGCATTTTTCTTGAATTATAAGAAAAGCAACAAGTGTCTACTGGCAGATAAAATGAGCTCATGCCTTCTTTTTTTCCCACTGGCAAACGGAGAATATCATCAGCATTTAGCGCATGCGGTCAATTAGCATGAATTCTGAGGTCACTCCTCAGAGTTCTTTGTAAATTGCCTTAATTGAAAATGAAAATGCAGCTAAATCAAAACTTGAAATTTACTCCATTTTGAATTATCACGATTGGAGAGGACAACATTTTTACAGAATTTACAGACTTATGGTCTGGGGAATGTAACCCAGTTCTTGTTTCTATAAAAGCGTAGCAATTAGGACAGAAGAGTAAGAAAGCCTGAAAAATATTAACCTCAGAAATTAATTATAAAATATTTCTTGGGAGGGAGGGAGATGGTTGGCAGGAGGGAAGAGAAGGGGAGAGGGAAGGGCATGGGTCAATTGTGCCTCGACTACAAATATTGGAGCGAAAGCGTCTGTATGATGAGCCTGGTAATTTGAATAACTAAAACTTTTGGTTGTGTATATAATTTAAGATTTGTACGGTGGAGGGCAAATGTTTGGCCAGAAATGACACTCGTCCACCGTATCAAACAGAAGGAATTTCGGGAATGGCATTAGTAGAAGTGTCCCTTTTGTACACAACTTGTTGAGTAATTTCAATTAGTAGCTCAAGTCTAAATGAGGCTCCCAGTCCTTGCCAAGTGGTTTCATAAGTGCCCTTCTTCTGCTGCCCAGACACGATTCGTTTCTTCTTCTTCTTCTTTTTCTTAAGTCTGTTCGTTAAGTAAGCCAAACACAACAGCTCTCTCTCTCTATTTCTCTCTCTGTTTATGACCACCGATAAAGTGGTCCAGATGTGAAGAAGGTGTAGAAATACTGTGCACAAAAATGCAACACCAGGTAACAGCTAAAGAACAGAAAGAAAAAAAAGGTGGGATATAGCCACTGGACAGGCAGGCAGAGGCTAGATAAGAACAGTAGCTCGGGCAATCTCTGCCCCTGGCTATGAAGTGAGGAGGGTTTTAAGCAGGTGCAAAGATTCCCTGTTAATAGCTAATCCCTGTGTCCCTCTCCTTTCACTTTTGGGTCTTTCCATTCATGCCTTTTATTCCAAGAGGTGTTAAATCACTCCACAACATGCTGCAGGTGGTGGCATGACAGAGATCTTCAAGGAGGGGGTCCGTTACAAGGGGGGGGCCGAGGCATAAAGGGAACAATAGGGCTCAACGTGTTTTATTTTCGGTGGTGAACAAACTTTCAATTTGCGACTGCATGCTCCAGGAGATCCGTTGGAAGGAGCCAAAAAAGGAAAAAAAAAATATGTGGAGAACTTTTTTTTGAAGAAAAGGACATCTAAAAGATATAGGCCAGCTTTAGCATCCCCGCTTGAGGGTGTTTAAACAACAGTGTTTATTTCTTGGTTTGGCTAAGAGATTATCACCTATGAGAGGGGTGTTTACAGGCTAGTCCCTGGCTCTAACGCCTTTCCACCTTGGCAGCATATAATGACCAAGGCCTAAATGGGAAGGGTGTACAGAACATCTTGTTTACTTGTTAAGGTTGTTCTAGCCTCTTTATTTCTTGTTTTTCCCAGGGTCTAACAAACCACTGACGTTATGACTCATTCGATTGACAAACCATGCAAATGGAAGAAGGTGACACACAAACTTCTTAACCAAATTAGGCTTTTAAGTCCATTATGTTTACATGTAGTCCTCATTATCAAGGAGGAGGGTGGGGTCCCTGGGAATTTTATTTTTCCTGGGAGTTGTAAAAATCAGACAAGATAACTAAAAGGAGAGCAGAGACTGTTGAACCAGTCTCCTGGTTCTGTGCTCGTCGGATATATATCGAACTGAACGGTTCTTGAAAACCTTTTAATGGTGTGCCTGATCCATGCGACAGTTCTCGTGCAACAGAGCACTCAAAGTTGATAAATACAGCATAAATGTTGAAGCATACAGCGGGTACGGAATGGTGATAATGTGAACAGGTCGTTTGAATTCTTGATTACTTTTTTCATCACCTCTCAAATTGGAAATCCAATACTTTGTACATTTTTGGAGTACAAACATATAAATTCAAAACTTCTAAAATTTATCCCCCCCAAAAACAATTCAACTCATAGTCTCCTCCTGAGCCCAAGTTCCATCATAATCCAATCTACTGCCCTCTCTGTCTTTCATAGTTCTGCAAATGAAACCTGAAGTTATAAATATCTACATTTTGCTCAAAGTCTCTTGTTCATGCGCTGTCAAAAACTATAACTGACAACTTTGAACGCTAGACATATATACGACAAAGCTATTAACCTGCACACTTATCCCATTAAAAAAAAACTTATGACCCATGTAACTTTTCTAATTTTCATTTAAATCATAGGAGAATAGCTGGTATTATCTAATGCAAAAGAGCATGTATCTGTGGGTAAATTATGCATCAGAAGAAGTAAGAAGGCAAGGTTGTTGTGTCCATCTCAGCAGAACCTTCTAAAGAGATAACTACACTGAACGCATATGAAAGAATCTTACAGCAAGGTTGGTCTTCAAAGATCCTAGAACTGTTTAAATTTTTCAGTTAAGTTTGTTGACAACCAGCTGAATATGTTGCTTTATGGTCCCCAGTTTTTCAGTGACTTTGCCAAACCCACTTGTGACTTGTGAGGTAATTTTCAAATTCAGATTGCTAATTTTGACCAAACTAACAGGTCTTGATATGTTTATTACCTTGAAAACTGGATATTAATATAGCAAGTAACAAAGTATTCCATTATTCTATGAAATTATTCTACACAAAAAAGTTCTTTTTTTTTTTAATATTATTTCAATTAGCATTTAAGCAGTTTATTACATTACACTGTTAAGCTAACTGGGTAGTACATTGTTATATGGGATATAAACTCTCACCAAAAGCAAAAGTTTTAGCAATCTCCCATTCCCTCTCGTCTGCATCCCCCCCCCCACCCCTCGACCCCTCAAGCCCCACCCTAGGAGATTAATTTGCCAAGATATTGCCAGGTTCATCTCAAGGAATTTCTTTCAAATCATTCGTTCAGAGAGTAAGGATGGAGAATTAACCCTTTAAAGCTGTATTTTGCATTGAAATTGCATTCAAAATTTGCATGAGGAAAAACATTTTCATTCAACTCAAGCGAAGATTGCACGAGGAAAACTTAATTTACGATATCTCTCAATTTATTGTTTTATTGGATGTAAAACTATTTCGATGTTACCCACTTAGCACCCAACTGGCTGGTTACAAGCAAATATCACTTTCTGTTTCATTCAATGGTATTCAAATAATTTAATTTTAATATTACATGGCTTGGTTTAAGAATGATCTTGTAAAGGTTCAACCCAAATAGGTCTTAAAAGAGCAAATATATACTAAGATATCATTGAGCATTATAAAAACAGGGAAGATTAAAATCCCATAACACATCTCGAAATAACTTTGTCATATCATATCTCCAAAATTCAGACTGACCAGCCAGTATCATGATAATTAACGGTATTTGACCTCGTCAGGTTTTCTCATTAAACTAGACACGTATGCACTGTATTTAGCTTTCTTCTCTGAATAATGGTCAATTTCAAATGTCAAATTTCTTTTTTTAAAACAGGGAGCCCAAAAAAATAGCAAATAATTACGTAGAAAACCACAACTATTGAGAAATCAGCATGAATCATCCGTAACTATTTAAAAAGAAAGTTCGCCTAAACGGGAAACGGTGGATTAAAATTGACTGCGTAATTGGAGTTTTACGAGGGGCGGTAGCTAAAAATACGACCAGTGTCCAGATTTCCTCGAAAGGGAACCCTTTCCCCGGTCTAAATCTGAAGAGCGGGTCAGAGTTACATGCTGGTCGGGTAAGCATTCCTTAAGATTACTGGCAGGAGCAGAAATA
The DNA here is from genome assembly GCA_010014835.2 of Apostichopus leukothele. Taxonomy (NCBI): domain Eukaryota; kingdom Metazoa; phylum Echinodermata; class Holothuroidea; order Aspidochirotida; family Stichopodidae; genus Apostichopus; species Apostichopus leukothele. Next base: position 5,447 of record JAAAKB020219068.1, on the reverse strand, counting down.
GTCAGAACACTGGAAAGGGAGAAAAAAAAAACAATAAATGGACAAAACCATCGTGGCACTAGAAACTCAGTTGGAATTCAAATTATCCAGCAGTTTTGCCAGTTGTGGCCACGTCTCGAATGTCATCAAAACAAAAGCTAAAAATTTTACAATCTTTTCAACGGAAGAAGAAGGAAAAAAAATGGAATTAGGGGAACATGACGTAACAGGTGGTAGTAAATTATCTATATTAGGAAAAAAAAAACTTCCATGACAGTTGTTTATGTTAAAGACAGAACTGACATATGAAAGTACTACTGTAAAGCACCATATAGACCTGTTAGAATACATACTAACATTGGGTAGGCCTGGGTAGGCCACCTGTTAGAATACATACTAACACTGGGTAGGCCTATGTATCGATCCCTTCTGTGCATGTGTCTGTGTGTTTGCCTGTATGCCAGTATGTGCTAACGGCTAGTTTGGGTTGCATTTTATCTCAAAGTTAAAGCTGAATAGCTTATATGTCAGTGTAGCCTACATTAGCCATAGAAGGGACAGTTTAAAGGTCATCTCCTTCACAATTATAAACCAATGAGATATTTTACGCCCAGGGTAAACTATATTACCTTAAATAATCATTTAAAGTGACAACGGCATAAGATTAATTCTGTCAGGTAAGATTGTTTCCCATAATAAATATAATATTAAATTCTAAACTCTCACCCCTACCTCACATTGTTGCACCCTTCTGCACAGTTCATCTTCCTAAGTAGTCTCTTCATTTCTCCTATTGCCTCCTTCTTGATCTCTGGAGACAGTTCAGTCTACTATATACTTTCTATTTCTCTATTCATTGTTCATTTAGTTGTCTGTCCATCTGTCTAATTTAAATGTGTCCTTAATCTGTTCTTCGTTTCGGTTTGCGTTTCGAGAGACATCAGATCCCAACCTTCCCCCCCCCCCCCTCTCATTTTCTTTCGGCTTGTTTTCAGTACCCTAGATCTATTTAGCAGTTTTGTTTACACTCTCTCCGATCTCTCTGATCTCTTTGATATATTAAATTCTAATAGAAAATGGCCGGCCTCCACGAACACAATTGAACAAATCTTTTCCAAACGACCCTTCTTTACATTCAATCATGAGAAGCAATGGAGTGGAAATTTTACACAGATTTGGGCAAAGAGCTACCATAACTTTCGTGGGCTTTTTTCACTAATTATACCGGTCACAGTCGGTCGTGTCCTCAAAGTTAAGGACAGTAGACGAAGGATCTGAATGACTAACAAATTATTCCCTCATTTCTCAAGGTAAGGTATCCGGAAAAAAAAGGCTTGGAACAATTGCAGGTATTTTGAGAATTTACTCTGTAAAAGTCTGTTGCAAAGATTCTGTTGTCTAACTTTCCATTTACCAATGTCCCTCTTACTCAAAAAGAAAAAGGGAGAGGGGGGGGGGTGGGTAGAAAATAACAATCAACAATATTTTGTAAAGTTTCTTTCAAGGAGACAAACGACTCATTGAGACTTTGATTAAATCAGTACAGATTACACTTTGTGTAACCTCATCTGAGCGGAACAAAAGAAAGCCACTAACAAGGACATGGCGACTCGATATTTAACACCATTTTGCACTTTTACTATTGGTGGTGTGTTTCGACACAGCTCAGATCTTTGTTTGAAAACGATGTTTCTGTTACAACCGGACTTGAGTGAATCGGTTACACTCCGTGGTTACGTACGTGTACCGAGTTAGAGTACATTATAAGCTGGTACATTTTGAACTGTATGTGATATATTTCAGGAATGTTCTACTACTCATGTAGGCAATGAGGGTTATAATATAAGTTACAATCAAACAGGAATATATATTTCAATGGGAAGACTGAGGATCAAAAAGTGACATCTTTTATACTTGGTAAGTTACAAACAAACAACAAACAAAATATTTTGATTGGGTGGCATTCATTGAATTACAGCGATGACCTAATTCTCATGTTTAGAATCCAGCTCTGTGTTATTATTAAGCAATGTACAGTAATGTTCCAAATTGAAAACATAGCAGGGTCACAGTGGCAAAACTATGTAACTCAGCATGTATATTAGTGTATTTGGGCTGCTGTCATACAAATAAGGTATTTATAGAGTGACATTGTTGCTTGTATATAATTAATATTAGACAGGCATTGAAAATGATTGCCACTGCATGTTGTTCCACCTAGTGTAATAGAAACACATGTATAAACTGTATACATATCAATTACAACACAGTTATTGCTATTTTCAGTACTAATTATCACAAATGGTTACATTCCATCAGTAGGCCTAAAATATGGCAATCCTTTGATGAAACTTGCTTCCTGATCAAATGAAAATTATTTCCTCCAAAATTTTAATTCCTTCCTTATGAATTGCCTCCACATTGTGGCAATGCTAAAAATTTGCTGAAAGCTTTTGTTTTGAACATTTACATTCCCACCCCAATCCCAACCCCGGGCACACCCCCCACCCCTACTCTCCCGCCTCCCCTTAGGTTAATTCTCACTTAACTTACAAAATAATTCCCAGATAATGAAAATAAAACAGAGAAAAATCTCTTTGAAGCTGGTAATAAAAATGAATTTTATAAGTTAAAGGATGAGCGGCCATGATTTTCTAGCATTTTTCCGGGTAACACTGATCAGTGAAATGCATTGCTATAGTACACTGCTTGTATATTCAATGAGATTGTTACCAAATATGACACTTATATTTATATTATGTCTGGTCCCATTTTTTTTAACTTTAGTCAAATTTAAGATTCCACCCCCCCCCCCCAAAAAAAGCAACATCTACTATGCATGTACTTATATACACCATATCACATAGATCTAATAGCCTTGTGAGGATATCCAGAGAACTGAATTAACTGCCATATACTTCCCATCTCCTACAAATGATTTGACCTTTGACCCCAAACCTGTAAACATTTAGATCATCTTCCCAGCAAATTTAGGTGAGTTGAAACACCTGTCCCATTTAAAACCAATCGCCTAACCTTGACAGAGGGGTGGGGGGAAGAGGTGAATATAACTGACAACTCCACAATTTTGGACAATCCATCACATTAGTATGGAAATGTTTAGGTGACACCACAAAATCTTCCAGAAAACTAAAATTCTTTCATAGCCATTTTTGCCAACCACCCTTGACCAAATTCAATCTGGTAACTTGAGCAAAGTTTTCATCTAAGACTTGCATAGGTATAAACTGTTCTTTTTTTGTACATTTTTCAAAATATAAAAATAACCAGTAGTACATGTACATGTACATATATAGTCTTTAAGCAATTGATGACAATATCCTCCCTCCCCCCCCCCCCTCTCCTTCACCTCCCCTTTGGCCCTATTATTCTTTTGTGATGATGAAAAGTAGGTCAGTTACTTTTGCTATAAATGTGTGACTCAGGCAGGTCTTACAAATGTTGTTGTCAATGCTTGTTTTGAAAAAAAAAAAAGTGTACAGGCTTTCTCATCGCTTTTTAAGCATAAAACCTTGAACTGTTCAACATAATATATATGTTTGCTACTGACTTCCATTTGCTACAGTACATTCAGCTATGTCAGTGAAAAACTCTGAATTCTTCATTTTATGACCACATTATAGTTTTTAATTTTATTAGTATTTGTTCGACTGTTACAGATCATTTGGGGCGTTATGTTCGTTTTGGCATGTTAAATGAGGCATGTTTCCCCTCGATCCTACCTCAGCTATTAAGACAGAGGTGAACTCGATTGATCTCGATATAAGAGCAAGATTCACACCAATGCTTCGATATGTGTGGATAAAATCTCAGGCTGTTCCCTATCATCATTGTAAACAACTATACCTTGGCTATATTGTACTCTTTACTTTGATTTGGGGTGAGAGGAGGGAGACATGAGGGGGGTGGGGAGGGAAGAGTTCATTTACAACTTTTCTCATCCATTAAAGATCATTTTAGATCCTCTTTTCAAAGTACGACTGATGTTTGAAATGTCATGTAGAAGGACAAATAAAGAAGGATTATTTGAGTACAAGAAAGTGTTTACCACCAGAGCAGCGACAAATTTCAAGATATTACGCCTTTTAAGATATATGCTAAATGTCTGGAATTTCTCCTCCAAGGCTAATTCAATAATCAATGATGTTATTCCTCAAGTCCAGATTATTCATGTTTCCAGCTCAGTTTCATGTTAATCCATTATCTAATATGTATAATCTAAGGATAAACAATCAAACTACAAAAGCAACACACTTTAGGCTCATGTAAATAACTGAGCACCCATGAATGACACACATCCAACATTATTATTTTTAGTAGATAATTCTGGTATAGAAATTGGTATTTAAATACCAAAATCAACTAAAATATCTTTTAATACACAAACTTAGTTTATTTTTATATTTTTTTTCTTTTTCCCTTCCCTGTTATATCATTTGATACATCTCATGTAATTATTATCTATTGTTTTTTCTTTTTTTACTTTTTACCCAAGCAACCTTTTGTCTATTAAATTAAGACATGGAGCCTGGTGAATCAGTAATTATCTTTCAATAACGGCTACTTAAACTAGATGACCTCCACGCATGCTGAAGTTAAGTCTCCGTTAATTTAAAGTCAGTCTATGACAGTCTAGGACATAGATATATCCTCTCTCTCTCTCTCCCTCTCTCTGTCTATCTGTCTGTCTGTCTGTCTATCTATCTATCTATCTATCTCACTTGCATGGACTGGAATATTCTGACTGGAATTTCCTTTAAAACCAGCTCAAAGACAATAGCCTTTTTTCAGAATAAACAAGCAGTGATCAAGGAGGCCTCATAACAGTGTCAGTCACATGGTGGACCATTGTTGTTTTGAGCTATCAAGGCACTTTTAAAATATTGTAAAAAGGTCAAGGCATAAATCTGGAATGGTTGACAATTCTATACGGTACAAATCACTTAATGTGGCTGTAAAAGCTCAAGTTATCATGTGGTGCCAGTAAAGGCTATATTGTCCATGTGATTGCAACCAACTTGTTTATATGCGGTGAGGTGCTGGTGAAAAAACCAACAGGCCCAGAAGATACTCAGTGAAGTTAATCTAAAAGAAGGTACAGCTGGACTTACATACAGTTTGGTCATTATTTACCAAAGGTTATACAACTACATGTGGACAGTGACTGCAACACCAGCTGTGATACATACAGTATATATATATACACAGTACAGTACTACGCACGGGAAGGTAAGTCAATCAAACACAATTTGGTGATTTCTGTTAAGTTGTCAAATATTAAAGCTGTATTTTACATTAAAATAATGCGCTAGTCTGGTTGTAATAATAATAATAATCATAATAATCATAATAATAATCATAATAATAATCATAATAATAATAATAATAATAATAATAATAATAATCATAATCATAATCATAATCATAATCATAATCATAATCATAAT
>JAAAKB020219067.1:0-20035 GCA_010014835.2 Apostichopus leukothele | reverse complement strand
GGTGGTTCCCATGATTTGATTCCTATTTACTTCGTTCCTCGCTTACCTGTCCCCCCAACAACCTTTGCACCCTCATTCTACTGTGCCTAGAATGTCCTGGTAACCTTAAACACTGTGCGCCCTCTATGACTGGCTCCACCGATCACCGCCCTTCTCATTCTACCATCCAAAGTGTCTAGATCGTTATTTTCAAGTGGATAATTTCCTATCGAAATTTGTCTCTTTACGGTTACCTCGGAATGGAGATTTTTCCATCTACTGGTTAAGAGAGAGTTTGAGAGAGTTTCTCTTTGAATAGGCTTAGCAGTAACTTGCTGATTTTTTACATGTAGACCTTGTAGTTGACTGAAGCGTGTCCTGTGGTCATTTTAAGATTAGTTGTAAAGTTACAGGAAGAGATCTAAGTATTGCCACATTGTTTCAAATTTCCTTAGTCTCATATACACTAGCAGTAAGTTTGCCAACCTTCATAGAGATCTAGTCGACTACAGAGTGGTATTTTGTGACATTGCGTTGGTGAAGTTGTTGGGTGATAGTACTAGGTGATAGTACTACGGCATCATTAGCAAACCTCAAATTATGCTAAATTCATAATATGACAGAGAGTAACTTATTAACAAAAGTCCCAAGTCAAAATGGGGGATGGGAAAAGCACTCTTTTTACTTTACATGTGAGTCAACTACGAACAAAGCAAATTATTAACGACAATGTTGAGAAACCATTAACAATTTTAACAGTTTGTGCCCGAGGCTGCAAGCGTTTTTATTGGATCAAAGAGCACGTCTTATAACGATTCAGCAGTCTTGAATGAGCTTTAACGTTGCAACGAACATATGACTGCGGGGCCATAAAACTTGATGAGATTAAATACAAACAGAGCGCTGCTGCCAAAGCCCTACTCCGTCACAGGCTCCATTTTACGTTTGCTCGGTCGTCCCGGTTACTTTAGAATCATTGCTACAGTCTGTCTCTACAGAGGTTTCTACAGAATCCTCTCATGATTAATGATGGCACATAGAATGTCAAAAGCAATACCCCACTGAGAGGTTTCTCAACGTAATCACTAATCACAACCCACAGAGAGGTTTCTCAACGTAATCGCTAATCACAACCCACAGAGAGGTTTCTCAACGTAATCGCTAATCACAATCAGAAACAAACAGACACTGATTAAACATGGGCAAGTGTTTGAATACACATAAGTTTCTGATGTATGAATGGATATGTATAATACAACTCGGAATAATTTGACTTTTTGCTTCCTGCCTTCCCTGTCTCCTCATAATCACAGCACTCTCATTCTACCGTGCCTGGAATGATCTGTAACCTTTTTAGCACTGTACACCCTCAGTCAGATATGTGTCTTTCTCATGTGGATTAGTTGCTGTTCATTTCCTCGTTCATTGGTGTCCATCGGCAGACCTTGAATTTAAAAATTTTATCCACTGGCTAAAAAGTGCCAGTGCATAAAAAATATCCACTTGCCCCCCAAAACAACAAATTCCCACAAGCAATTATAATAGCTGAATTAATACAAGAGCAACTTTGTCTCTATACTGGCAGAAAATGCCAGTGCCTTTTACGTCTACTGGCAAACAGCAAAATCCACTGGCTTTTAGTCAGTAGATTTTTGAGGTCTAATCAGGATTTCTGTTAGAGTGTTCCTAATCAGGTATTCCCTTGTCAGAGTGCCATGGTTGCAAAGGGACAGGTAAGTGAGAGGGTGATGTAAAATATACAAAGTTGGAAAGTTTTGAGTTTCCAAGGTGTTCAAGATTAACTTTGTGGGGCAATTGTTATGAAAGGAAATTTGATTCCATGATGAAAAGTTGCCTCTTTGATGGAATATAAGTGCGTGTACTTAATTACTCAACCTCGTTTAGATCTGAATTTCAAGAAATGAAGGAAACATTGGTAATAGTTGAAATATCCATTTCTGTGCCTGTTGTGCTAAGCCTTTGCCATCCCATACCCTGTACTGTATATCCCATGCTTTAGTATAAAAAGACAGTTGGATGTAATATAGTTGCATGCCAAATTGCTAGAAATTTTTATTGAATCCTTACCCATTGTGAAAAAAAAAAAAAAATTAATTCTGGCACAAGTGTCTTTAGAGTCTAACTTTAAACTTTTCTCTCTGTCCTTTGAAGGTTCGATTTCCCTCCCACTTCAGCCAGGATTTGCGAGATATTTTACGGAATCTACTGCAAGTGGACTTGACTAAGAGGTTTGGCAACTTGAAAAATGCCGTCAACGACATCAAGATTCACAAATGGTTCAACACCACAGACTGGATTGCAATATACCAGAAGAAGGTACGTGGTTTAAATTTGCTCGCATAATGAGAATACTTAAATAGTCACGGTTAGTCACATTACAACTTAGATTTTACTTGGGCCGTACTGTAGCAGCGTCTAGTACAACAAAAGCTCCTTTAAGCAATCACTGAAGGTCGTAATGTCTATTTTGTTACAAATAAAAGATGTGAGATAGAGACCTTTTTGACAGGTAAGCATAGTAGGGGCATGAGGAGGGGCAGGCGGTGGGAGGGTAGGGGTGTAGGGCGGTGGGTGGGCATGTTGGACAGGAGTCAGTAATGTTGATGATTCTGAGGTCAGAGTGATGTATTCCTGTCGTTAAAACTAGCATTGGCATCGCAAGTTGGCTCGCAGTACAGATAGTGTCCGGAACTGGTGATTTACAAAGTACTAATAAAACTAGTAAAATTTAATAAGACTTATAAAACTAATTAAACTTACTATGAAAGTCATTTTGAAACTTGAAATGACTACGAATTTTACATTTTAAAATACAGAGCTTTTTAATAGGTTTAAATTGTTCCATATGAGGTACACTGTGTCTCTATGCTTCCATATGAGGTACACTGTGTCTCTATGTAGACCATTTATCCAATGCTTTCCACAAATGGATGAAAGACTATCCACCTCTCTTGACCGCTAAAGGTAAATCCCAGCATAGTTTTGTAAAAGTGCAAGGGAGAGATATAACTGCGATACTGCTGCTGTTGCTAAACAGGAAATTAATCCATCGACCCAACATGGATTGAAGGATCACATTGAGCGGGGATTCATCGTGCTCTGTGATGATAACGTTCCTTCCCAAGGGTAATTAGAGGTGATATGTGTCTGTTGCAAAAATCCTTGACACTAGCAGGAGAGCTTCAGCCTGTAATACCAGGTCTGGAGTCAAACGGGAAGAGAGCAGGGGAGAGTTAGTGGTGACTGCATTCTGCATTGGATTGTTGTCATTTTATGTTACTTAACTCTGCTCCATCTACAAGTGTAAAATTCAAACAAACTTGGGTAAATAATATCGTCGCAATAATATTATATTAATATAGCACTCAACATAAAAGAATATCTTCAAAACACTTTACACAATAACATGAGAACATTTTTTTAAAAGTAAACAAAAACATATAATGCAAGTAATAAAATAGCCAAAACAAAATAAATAATAACAAATAAAATAGAAAGAATGTAAAAAGGGGTTCAGAAAAATAAAACACAAGATCAGTTCATTGGAATATATGATACAAATGTTGGTTTCCAGTTGACACTTTAACACAATCAAAAGTAGGTAAAAAAATAACCCCAAAATGTTGGTGGCAGGGCGTGCATATAAAATGCCCTGTCGCCTTAAAATGGATACCCCTCATTCTATTGCGACTCTGACACAGTAACCAAGCCATATAACTTGTGCCTATGTATTTCATGAGGGTATTCATATCGTAGAGGTATTCAACTGCAGTGGTGAATCTTCCACAACAGAGATGTATCGGTATAAAAGGACGCAATGCACTGCAAACATAATCAAACTGCTTTTCACAATTGTTATAGACTTAGTTATGAACCAGACTGTGTGATCGGTAAATATGGTGTGACCCACTTGTTTGACCTTGTGGGGTCAATCCTTTACATACTTGATTAAACAGTCATTGTTAGTCCCAGTCCTTGTAAACTAGTCAAGGGCAGATGTTAAACATGACACTTATTGTAGCAAACATTACAACCACAATAGTTACAGTTTGAATATTTAATAGACTAACTTATTTAGGGGAATGTTTGTTACCAATTTATTTGCTTGAAATGTGGGATATTCTTAGCGAGGATTTTTGTGTATATTACAGTCTGAAAAGAAAATTCACAAAAACATGATTAATATGAGATAGTGACCAATGACATGGTATATCAATTAGCTAGGTTGCTAATTTGCTATAGCCACAAAGCTGTGTAAAAGACTATGAAGATCTGAGATTAGCAGTATGTTCTCTCATGTGTTGGATAAGTATACATGGTGTTTGAATCCAGTCAGCAACCACCACATTAAAGCAAAAAGAAAACAGCAGAGACAGAAAAAAAAAAATTGAACTGAGATTTGAATCAATTTATGTAAAACAAGAAAGAAAAAGCCCTGGTTTGATTTTGTGATTAGGTACTTGACGTTGTGAATCATGTTTGTGTAACACAAACTTAATCAGGCGAAGTAGTCTTCATATAGTTTGATTCCTTTTTCTTCTGAGGACAAGGACTCTTTTTCTTCCACCTAAGAAATGTTACCTGCTGCATTCTTAACGGGAAGACAACTTGATATCTAACTAAGTAATCAAGGATTGTTAAATATTTCCTTCTCTTAAATAGTTTTTGTAACCACCCAAATTGGTTCAGATTCAGTCCTCCTGGTCGAGACATCAAAAATGAATACTGCTGTATGTTTCTTTTGTATAAGGAAGAAGAAAGGATGGATACTACTTAATCAATCAGATTAATTTGTCAGGTTTTAATAAGACATTTCAAAATCATCAACAGGGTTTGAGTCGGAAAGAATTGTTTTCAACCGTATAAATCACTTCAGTAATTTCCAACTTTAAGTATATTGTTTTCCATTTTGCTGATGCATCGAGAGCCACCAGGCTAGCCCCTGGGAACAGTTATGTCACCAGGCTCACCCCCCCCCGCTTGCATTTTACCTTTCATATATTATCAAAATGAGAATACCCCCTCTCTTCAGCCCGCCATCATCGCATTTAGCATTTTGACATGTTCAGGTCAATTATTCGTTGCTGTCAGTCGCATCAGGGAAACCAAATTTCAAATTGATTCATTATGATAAATAATGAGGCAAACTGTATGAAAATGTTAGAATCGATTCAGCATATAATTTCCTCTGCTGCCCAGACCTACTGTATGTATGGGTGTGAAGAGCATTAAATTTAAACATCTTCTGAAAGGTGTTGAAGTAGCTTGCAGCAGTGATTCTAGTTGTTAGGATTAATTTCCACAGGTTGCTATGTTTATCCTGGTATCCTGATATATTTATGTATGTGTGTATCTATGTGTTTATAGGTGTCTGTATGTATGTATATATATGTGTGTGTTTTAGGTTCAATGTACATGTCTGGGTCAATTGTTTGGCATGAACATAATATGAATTTTTAAATATATATATTATGTAATTTTTTAAAGTTTGTTGTGAAGAACAATATGTCACAGGGTTTGTGTGGGAAGGATGGCAGGGTAAGGGTAGGGTTTTGGGTTAGAACCCATTAAATTTTATGAATCTGGATTCCAATCTCTTAAACAACAATAACTTATATAGTATGATTTGTTTTTTTAATTTCCAATGTCGTGTGATATTAATTTATGTGGTTCTTGACAATGCAGACTTTTGATTTCATTTTTGCTGTGCAAAGTTCGAAAGCCTGGTTGTTTCGACAGTATTTGGCCTATAATCCTGACAAACTGACAAGGATATTAATACTGTCTGCATTTGCAAACTTGATCATCTGTAGAGTAAAGACGAGAACTTCGCCATTCACCCCAAATTTGTCCATCATCATTGTGTCTGATCTTCCCTCTGTCTGTCTGTTAACAGGTGGAAGCGCCGTTCACACCAAAAATCAAGGGACCCGGAGACACAAGTCACTTTGACGACTACGAGGAAGAACCCATCCGTATATCCAGTACAGAAAAATGTGCGCGAGAATTTGCTGATTTTTAAAGACATGTCTTAGCACCTTGGACGAGTACGCAGGACAGAAGAAGTCTCACGAGGCCACTGTGGTTGTTGCAGTCAGTCACTCACTGTTATCATACCTTCTTTTTCCCTTTTTTTTTTTTTTTTTTTGGTTCCTTTTTCTACAAAACTCTTCTTCCATGATCTTTAAAGTACATATTGTGTAACCCTTGAATGTTCATAGTATTTGAAACAAGATTCTCTGCCATTTTGAATGATCACAAGTCCCTCCCGCACAGATTACAAAAATTGTCCTGTTTGCAATTATGACAGTCATAATGCTGCTTTCCTTTGGAATCTTGAAAGGAACACCATCCTTTGCCTCCCTCCAGATCTGTGAAACTCAAAATCTGTGTATGCCCTTTCCATGAAGTTCCTAAAAGCTAAAAGGAGTTGATGTGTTTCTAAAAGACTTTTCAAAAAAACCTGCCCAAAGTTTAGACAACAGCCTGGCTTTGGTGATGTATCGACCAAGTCGTTTGTGAAATATCATTACAAACCGTGAAGCTATATATAACGAAGCTCTATTATTACGAACGGTCAGCTCTAGTAGCTTCCTCTTACCCTAGGAGATGTGATTAGTATGGGCACATGTATCGATAATATGCTGAGCAGTTAGGCTTTTGTGTTTTGTTGACACTAATTGTTACATCAGAAGTATACTTCTCTCTTGGTTGCCACATATTTGAAGATAAATTTCCAGAAAACTTTTGATGGTGATAAGCTGAACACTGAAACAAAACAGAGGTGTCCGTGTTATCCTGCAAGATCTTCAAACACGCAACTCGTATGTTTGGAATCCCCGGATTTAATTCCTTATAAGTTAGAGACCGAGTTTCTATCTCTTGAGGTTTCTATTCCAACAGTTTTTGTTATTATTGTCACATCGTATGCAGTGTAGCAAGCAGGTCGAGTGAACTCTCAGAGGATTGATGGAACCAACTATCAGGTCACAATGGGGTTTTTTTAATGTAATTTTGCAAAAGAAAAATCTGAGTCACCCTACTTTTGGGGACATTTCCAATAGTTTTTTGGCTCCCAAGATGATATGAGTTGAGCAATTCCACTGTATTATCTTTAAAAACTTATGGCATAAAAACCTCATAATTTTTTTCCCGCCTTCATTTCTTCTTGGGGACATATGCATCCGAGAGTTGTGACAAGACAACTCACAATTAGGTCCAGTTGAGTCATTGCCACTAATTTTCCTGACTCTACTTGAGACATCTGACTCTCAAAGCCACTGTACCATATTTAGCGGAGAAAATTTGTACACTTGTTCCAGTCTTGACGTTTCAAATTTAGCGACTCCCAGACACTACTTGTTGCAACTCTGGGTCATCTCATGTAATGATTGTTTTTTGGCAAGGCGTCATATTTCTTGGGCTCTAGAGTTGACCCAAGCGAGGGCACCCTCACCAACATTTCTTGAGCCTCGTCAAAAAATGTTTTTACTCTGCTATTCGTGAATACATGTCAGTGTGAACTGAATCATCGATAATTTAATACCAATGACATCACAATGGAAACTGACCAACATATCCTGTGGTAGCAGAATCTCTTGCAAATAAAAAACAGGCTCTTAAACTGCCAGTTGTTGATCAGCTATTGGACTAACGCCACTTTTGGTCCAAAAATTGCCGATAACGACTCGTGTAAACAATAAAAAGTGAGCTGTGTGCTTCAGTTTTAATTTTTTTTGTTTTTTTGTACGGTGCAATATACGTGATTTTGAACTTTCAGTGGTTTGTCTGTGGACTCTCCGCTCTGGTTTTTTTTTTTTTTTTTGATTTATCATTTGATTTAAGAGTTTAATTTCATTTGAAATCCTAAGGAAATAGTTAACAATTTTTCCACCCTGGAAAAAGGTTAACAAAATATTTTCCTATTTTTTTGATTGTGTGCTGTGGTTGAAACCATGATCATTTCAGTGTTTTGCCACCATATTTTTGTTTGTTTGTTTTTTGTTTTTTCTTCTTTAATTAGATACCTCATAATTTCCAACATCAAATCAAACCTTATTTCTGACTGTATCTGTTAATATACAAAGTGTCTGAGTCCGTCATCACATTAGGCTCTCTGCTTAGCATCATCCTCATTAAAGATGCCTTCACAGACAATCACTGTGACTTCTCTTTCCAGCATTAACTTTTTCAAACTGAGGTGTAAAACGTGATAGGGTTTGGTAAATTTGGCTTGAAATATGAAAAATGTTGTAATAAGTACTTTGTGATGGGATTGTGTGGACGTATCAAACTCGATATTTTCGGAACCAGTTGCTCGGCCAATAAGTAGGTAGGTCCGGCCTATTAGAGTTGCAAAAAATGCAAAAAGTTCTATCCTAACGAGAGTGATTCATGCAGAGTTTAATAGATCCGAAGTTGTCTACATTATACGGGGAGTTGAGTTTGTGCTGTAATAGTTTTCAAACTGCTTTCCCTACAAATAAGAATTTTGTGGTACGTCCAAGTTTAGAGGTTGCTTTTCTAAGCCTTTCCATCTCCAATTACATTGTGCATGTAACCCAACAAAGGACCCCCCCCCCCCCCTCCCCTTTTGCTTTTGATGCTAACCGTAATGTTTGATGCTTACAGTATGCTGCTGGAAGGGGGGTTGTGTTGCAGTGGTGGCAATATTTAAAACAAAACACCATATTTAAGTCTTATGTACAGGAAGGACATATGAGAGTTCAATCTTTCGCTTCGCAAGGTTTCCATCGAGGTCTGTAAAGTGATGGTGTAGACTACGTTGTGCACAACTGCAAGTTAGATTTTTAATATTATATTTGTTAATATTTGTAAAAAAAAGTACTTGGTCTTTGGGAGATGTTTTGATGTCTACTCCTACGAGCACAGATGCACAAAATGTTATTGTTTTGTGGATGTTGTACGTCCTTCGGTTGGCTTTATGACAATTAACCCCTGAAAGGATCTATTGTCGTTAGGACAAGCTGAAACGATCAGCTCAAGAGGATGTATGTTTCTGTTCGTTCTTAATATACAAATTTGGAACAAGTCATCAAGAAATTTGAGAGCGGACTTAGTAATAATAAAGATTTCTTGTTGCTAAAACTACATCAAAATGGTGACAGCTACATCGCTGCCTCTATATAAATGTCATCAGTGAGGGGGAAAAGGGCGTTATGATTTACTAATCAAATGTCTGCACCTATTAAGAGTCATACTAAGGGCTGCCATATCATTTTCTTTAAGCTCCTGATATTTGTACAGTTTAAAAACTTTTATCATTTTAAAAAACAAAACATTGTACAGGCTTATTATTATCCATGGACGCAACAGCTCTCTTGTTTTACCTCATTAAATATGCAAGAGGGCTAAACATATACTCAGTCATATTGTTTGCCAACTGCTGAAATAACCACTGTGTTTAAGTTTTAAAATAAGCAAATGTGGATTTTGTTGAGGTATAGACCACCACATGCATATGAAATATCTAGATAACGATCTGTATGCTGCCCGTGGCTGGTACACTTGTCACGTTGCAGTGGTAATCGAACAAGGGCAGTAATTGCATGTTAAGTTTAGAAAGACAGATTAATAGTGATGCATCAATGCACTGCGTACAATTATTTGCTAATAGAACATGATGGTTGTTAGTTAGTTAGTGATGTTATAAAGTGGTTTTTCCTATCCACAAAAAGTTTTTATTAGAGCATGGGCCTTTATCAGCAACTGCATCACACTGATTCACTCTAGTCCTATCTCACCTAAAAACAAAGAAGCCATATTATGTAATTCTCATGTTTGTGTTATTAAAACCTGTACCAGTAAGGGGACTGATCAGTCCAAACTATAATTTCATAATAAATATCCCATTCTTGGGAACCAAAACAACATTGGATTGAGATGAAGCTCAGGAAGGTTTCTCTTTGCAAGTTATGAGAAAGCAGGCCAGCTGCCAACCGTTTTTCCTCATGTTCATCCTCTCTCTGGTGCAATTGATCTTGCGACTGATGTTATTACTCCCATTAGCAGTCGACTGAAAACCACCAGTGGCATCTTGGACATTTGATGTTCTTCCACTGAATAATGTGTGTGAATAGTAGAATTTACTTACCCATGTCTGAGACCAAACATTGAGAAACTACACAAATATATTTCGAAAAGTCTGTCGCAATTACTTTGACGAAATTTGCTTGAAATTACTGTGAATAGCCTTTCATGTTCTTCATCATAAACTCGGGCTGAGTTTTCAATGAAAGTTCCAAGGACCTTTAGTCGTTCTTTCAAACTTGATTCATATCATCCTACAAATTTTTTGAGCACAAATATCAATTACATACATTTTTTCGTTTTTATGAACGTTCAAGTTATTTCTTTCCTCGGAAGGATTTTGCCTAGTTCGACTTCAAGCTATGACATGGGGAACAAGTGTAACACAAATTTAGCCAATAACAGTTTACATTGAGATGATGGATTTTGTTTCCATCAAGGCCGTCGTCCATGAAATGGTACAACAAGCGCAGAGTAACCGGGAACGATGTTTGTTGCATCTCGTAACTATTGCATCTCCTGTTAACAACCCAGTTGTACTATTCTAATAAAATATGCTCAATGTACATATACACAGGGGAATCAAATCAAGTCGATGTTTTGTATATAATGTAAGTTAACATTTCGTTTAAAAAAAAATACATAGAGGAAAAAAAAATGGAAAAAAAAATTAAAAGTTACTATTTAACGAAAGTTTTCTTTCAGCAAAGTTTCCGAATTTTTAGGAGTTATTGCAGTTTTTTGGCATTATGAAATGCACACATTGTACATGAAGGTCTTCTAGTAAGAGACTGGTACTAAAAAAAAAATAGAAATTATTATAGACATAATTCACATTAACTAGTTGACAGTTTATAACGTTTGATGTTGTTGAGTCACTTTTTTATTTCACAAATTTTGTTATACAGACGTTTTCCTATTTATGAAGCATAAAGTTGTCAGGCCCTTTTTTGGTTTCATTTCCTGATTTTGTTACAAGCAGTCAGTGTAGGGGAAACCGTACACTTCTAAGATTTATTTTTTCGTCGAGTTCAGTCAAGCCGCCCACAAGTGTAGACGGTACCACAATCACCACGGCCCTCGAGTCTACAGAAGTGTCTGCACAAAAGAAGGTGTATTCTTTAGTGTGGATAGTGTACAAAAAAAATAAACTACCATAGAAAGCTTCATCATATGTATAACCACATCTTTAAATGCAAAAACATAACCCCCAAAAAAAACACAAAAAAAATTTGTTAAATGTTTACAGTTTCCCTGACTCTAAATAAAGTGATGAACCCCCGAATTATTATTTTTTATCATTTTGTAATTAGAATAAGAAATTCCAAAGAAGGCGACTTCTTCCTTGTCTTACTTAGTATTCATTGACTGGTAGATTTACTATAAAGTTTGACACAATGTGTGAGTTTCTGTTGTATGTGTTGTTACAGTTCAGTATGTGACTGAAAGTTTTTATTGCATATAATTCTGAAGAATCCCATTTTGAGGATGAATAAAAGAACAAAATACAAAAAGAGCATTCTTTGTCTACTTTTTTAGTGTTCTTTTTATTTTCAGGTATTAAAATTAATTTGAAATTTTTTAAGAATAACTGAACAGCAATTTTCATTTTTACAAAGTATATAGATACTAAAACTGGATGGAACTGGAACAAAAGAGTAATGTGGCATTATGGTAAACATATAAAACTGACTGATAATAAAGGAACCAGAATTCAGTTTCTTGAAAGACAAGCATTTAACAAAATATGAAGAGTTACACACCCCCCCCCCCATGTATACCAACTATATGAAGGAACGACTAAAACATCAGTGTGATTCAGTGTTGCCAACAATGATAAGGAGGGAGGGGAGAAAGTAGGGCAGGGGAGGTAAGGAACCTTCCTGATCTCACACAAGAATGAATTCTCTCTGCCCTTGTCTTTTCTCACTTTTTTTTGCTTTTCTATCAAACTTCACCCTCCCTCACCCTCCCGAAAAGAAACAGCTATTCAAGGTGATCATACATAACACTGTAACTACTTACAACACTTTACTTACAAAGCCTTGGCCCCCCTCCCTCCCCCAACCTGTTCAATGTTATGATCAGAGTGATCATATATATAAGAATCCTCACAAATGCCCTTCAGTTTACCTCTCAAACCACATATTTTAACAATTATATTCACTGAGATTTATTTTTCAAGGTGATCCTGGAATTTGTCACTAGCCCCTTTAGTTTTCCTGTCTAGAGCTCCCTGGAAAGCCAGCGAGACTCAGACATCAGGGAGTGGTTCCTCCTTTTCCTCGACAAGACCCAGGTCCAGCAGGAACTTCTTCTCATCTTCCAAATATTCCAGCCAAAGGGTTCTCATTTTGTTGTCCACTTCCTCTGTACTTGGTTCTGGAGGTTGTGCAATCTTTGGAAGCGAGGAAAAAAAAATAAAAAATAAGGAATACAGAAAAAAAAACATTAACGCTCTAATGATATTCAAGATATAAAATACAAGTTGATTGGCGGCAAATTGGGCAAGTTTTGAGCTACTCATTTTCGAAGCAAACATTTTATCACCTCGGCTCTAACCTGCTCGACATGTGAAGCCGTGTCTTAGTAGAGGTGTTGCTCGGTCAAGTTTAAGAGGATGCCTATCAATAACCTATAGAATATTAAAGATGTGATTGATTAATTGGGCCCTGGGCTGGACAATGGCAACCATATTCTATTTGGTGTAGCTACATTCCAACTATCGAGATTGCAAAGGATCCAAAACACAGCTGCTCGATTCATCCATAGAGCAAGCAGGTATACCCCCATCACTCCTTTGCTGGAAGAACTACACTGGTTACCAATAAGACTCTGCATTGACTACAAAATCCTTATTCTAGCTTTTCGTGCAATTAAAACTGATACACCAACCTTCTTCCTCTCACATCAGCAAGCTAACTGCAGACCAGCACGTTCGCATTATCAATTTTAACTTCAGGTTCCAATGTCACATACAAGATTGTTCGGTGACCGTAGCTTTCTAATTGCTGAACCACTTTAATGGAATTCCCTCCGGGTTGAACTTAGGTCTTTGAATTCTAATATTCAATTTAGGCGCTGTCTTCAAAAAAAAATTTCTCTCAACTTTTTAGTTTTTGCACCTTCGGTTACAGTAAAGCACATTGAACAACTTTCGTTGAACAACTTTTGTTGGAGTCTGCACTACATAAGAATAGCTATTATTATTGTTATTAAATATTAAAGCCATAATGGCACCATGACTAAGGGCTCACCTTCTTGGCTGCCTCCTCTGCATCAAGCCTTCGTTTGTTTTCCTGGTGGACTGACTCTCTCTGCTCCTGGTATTCTAACCTCTTATCTTCTCTGTCAAAGTAGCTTGTTACGCTGGTGAGCTGAAATCATAAAATACTAAAAGCATCACTAACCACAGAGAAACTATATTATCTTTGCTAATGAAGATGCACAACAACAACAACAAATAAAGGGATAAAATAGGAATAAATCTCTAATTTTCCAAAGTCCACACTGTCAGAAAATGTCTTACAGTGCAACTATTTGTATATTCATCTAGTATATGAGAAGTAATATTGAAAGAAAAATCAGTATTGTCAAATATGATATCTAATGGCATTTTATTAATTGTCATCAACATTGAAGACCATTATGTCACAACTCTGGAATTCAACTGTTTTAGGGTCCCCAAAATATCGGGAGAAAAAAAAAAAAATCATACTTGTAGATTTTTTTTCTTTAACCATAACTTCAAATTTTTTACAACTAATCACTCTTTATCATATAAAAATTTCTCAAATCTATGGGAGACACCTCATCCCAAGCCACCTCCCCCTTTATGCCCCTTTCCTAGGCCACAACATCTGCCCATGGAGGGTCTTGAGATGATCAAGGTGAGCATTGGGGTCAGCAATAAACTTTGAATACAAGGGCCTTGCAACACTAAGGAGCCATATATACATGTCAGAAAATTTCAAAGGTTTGTAGCTTTTATTTCATGAATCCAACATTACATCTTCAAATTTCTGGACCAAAAATATGAAACATTTGTGTAGTTGGATTTTCAAGCTGCCAAATAAAGTTAACAGACACCAGTAAGTCAGAGAGGAAAAGCCATGTTGATTCAGATGTTACATAAGCAGCAAGTCTACTATACTAGTACTGTGCTTGAGACTGTGATATCCTCTTCGGATAACCTCCAAGTCCCTCCGGCACACAACCTTTGAAACATACACACACAGAAAGCAAAAAAAAAAGGAAATGATAAAATATATATTTACCTCTCCATGGGTGAGATTTCTTAAAGTCCAAGGCACTTCCAGAATGTGCAATGTACCCACATTATCTGAAACAGCTAGCAACTGTTGTTTGTCTGCAAATATGACAAAGAGGAAAATATGGTAGCTTTCATTAAAATCCATGCCATGTGTCTTTAACCTTGTGACAACTTTAAACAAATAAATTCCCATTCAGGTAGTTGATACTACTTAGTGTTACATTGTTTAAGGTATACACAAGAAGGACACTACAATAAAAATGGCTAGACTTTCAAACTATGTTTGAAATTTCTGAAATGAATCCATGAAATAAAGTCTTTTTATGTCTGCTATGCACTATTGACAAATAGAAATGGTGTCAAATGCCCTCCAAGGCCAATTTAAAACAGTGTCGTCTCTACACCGATCGAGACAATCTCAGTATAATAAGCATAAGATTAAAACCATCGGATTAAGCCGTGACACCTCTGAGGGGTACATATCAAGGGATAATCTGGTGGCAGAGAGAGCAACACTAAAGAGCAAAATATTTCACAGTGTCATCTGAACACCTCATCCCCAATATCTTGTACATACTTCGAGATTGATTGATTTGATGTAACTGATTAAACCCTTATTCCAGTAAGTGGATCACAGTGGGTAGTGTGTTATGTCATCATGGTAGACATTCTTCACAGATTTACTTTTCTATCATAATCTACTTGCTAATCTATCCTTGAAATGTGACACAATTGCAATGTTGGTTAGCTGTCTATTTTTCTGTATTTAAATTTTTATAAAAAATGCAATTCATTTTAGAAGAAATTAATTCCTCTGTGGATAAATGATTTAAATATTACTAAGAAAACACAAAACATTTATAGCTCAGTTGCCATGGATACATCATTCACTCTGCTGCTGGTAGATGCATTTACAGAATATAATTTTTCGATATCTTCGCCTTGAAAAATGCTAGAGTGACCTAACTATGCTGAAAATTTCCTGCAAATTTTGTGAAACAATCATTTTCAAGCAATTTTTTTAAGCAACCAACTTCAGAGCATCATTTTAAAGCAGTACTCAGCATTTTAAATTGCCAAGCACATGGCCATATTGTCATGTCTGAAATCCAGCATAATGTCTTTCAATTCGATCTTTTGTTTCCAACTTAACTGTCCTAAAATTTGAGTGATTAAATTCAATCTGGACTTCCTACCATCCTCCTCCCCCAGTCCCCTGTCTGGATTTAGTTTGATATTTTCTCCCTTAATTTGCAA
Organism: Apostichopus leukothele; assembly: GCA_010014835.2. Taxonomy (NCBI): domain Eukaryota; kingdom Metazoa; phylum Echinodermata; class Holothuroidea; order Aspidochirotida; family Stichopodidae; genus Apostichopus; species Apostichopus leukothele. The sequence goes on along the minus strand of JAAAKB020219067.1, from coordinate 4,455 downwards.
GTCTTCCATAAAGGGAATATAGAAAAAATGGAATTATTGCAAACCTGATTATTAACAGCCTTCAAATGCTACTTTAAGATCAAACTAAACCCCATAAATTGTCTACCTTAGTACCATTTTTATTGTAGAATCAATACTTAACTAAAAATAGCTTGTTGTTTACTTCATGAAACTGGAATGTTATACCTTCCAAAAAAACAAACAAATATTCTTTATATTACAAGTATTACAGCCCATCTGCAAAATGTTAAAGGTTAATATCAAGCATCTACTTTAAGTACCAATGGAGTCACAGATATATCATGATAGCGGTAGCATTGCCATGCCATGTCTACAAACTACTACAAAGTCCAATAAATTCAACAATAACTTGCTTGGTTGGCGTGGAGGGGGGGGGGGGGGACCCACTTACGTGATAGGTGCCAGGGGTACACGTTTGTGATTTCAGATGCAGAGATGTTCTGGCTCAAGGATGCTTCATGGGTTCTGTCTAGGAGATCCCAGACCTCAATGTTACCCTCCGCTGTCCCTAAATAGAAAACAGCTGGTCTAGTCGGTGACCAGAATCCGCATGTGAACTGCTTAGAGGCTGCTGAAGATATTAGAAGCGGGTTGCTCTGTAATTTAAACAAATTAAAAAAAATGATAAAAAATAAATAACAAAAAATAAAAATAAAAATCGGGGTGAAAAACATAAGATAACAAAGAAGATTAGGCCTATATGCCTCCTTAAAGTATATTCACAAAGAGATCTCTAGATAATTTCAATCCTTCGAATCCTAATAATCACTAGCTTACATAGCTTGGTATCTGTGAAAGTTTACCGAAGAGTCAAGGGGAAGTTTCAAAGAGAGTTTGATACATAAACCTGAGTCGCATAAAGAAAAAAAAAAGGTATTTCCACTAATTCTTTCATCATCTTGCTCACCTCACGTCCCTCCTTCCAGACAGAAAAATTCCATCCTCCCACGACCAATACGATGTCCTTGAAGAACGGCGATCTCTGTAAGGTATTGATGGCTCTGTCGTGGAATGATTTCACAAAGTCCGCCCGAGGTGGCACCAGCTTTCCGGAGTCTGGATCCTTTTCTAGTTTGAGATCGGCATAAATGAGTTCACCATCCTAATGATGGGGTAAGACGCCAAAAAAAAAAAATAAATAAAAAATGCACAGTGGATGGAAAAATATGAGAATCTGTTAACTGCTTAAATGCAATATAGAAGAGTTTGTTTCCGATTAAGTTCAATATATTGTTTCATTGGACTGTTTGAAAGTTATTGTTTCATCTCAGGAATTAACAGGAAAATAATGTTTGCACCTCAGACTAACATATAGTACTGAATAGTTGGGAAACATGGGACACTGAAAAGAAAGCAAATGGTACATTGGACACTTCAAAGTTATTTTTTCGGGGAAATAAAGTACCTCTTAACTCATCTACAAACAACGCCAAAATGTTTGGAACCCTCACCTCTGTTCCGACAAAGAATTTAGTAGTGGCGCCCTCTAGTTGCCGCTTCTCCTTAGCCGATCCTGATCTGATGCCGAACCCACCGCCCATGTTGCTGTCTTTGCGGTCAATGCTGCTTTTCCCAGCACTGCCTTCCTTCTGCATTTTTTCCACTGTAGAATAAAGTAAATGTTGACCGTGAGAAGGCTGATGCCTAGGACATCTTGTCAAAATTATTTTATCGCGGGAATGTGTGTGAGCCCGTTTTAGTGTTCCCAGAGGCCTTTTACACAAACTTTATTGGAAGTCTCGGTATTGACGGAAAGAACTATTGCCTTAAAAGTGCATCTCAAAAAGCTGATTACCATAGAGATAAAACAAACATGACAGTCGTCTTTGCCAAACGTAACTTTCTTTCCCTTTATCAAGCATCTATTAATGCAAGACCAAGGTACCCAAAACAACCACTAGAGGTTTTCTGAGTTGATATTAGGAAATAAGTTTATCAGGCTTTTCCATGTTATGGGAATGTAGCAAAAGAAGGAGAATTATTTTCACAGATTTGTGGCTGGCTTAGACAGCTACAAAATATGTGAGGCTGGTGCAAACAAATATGAGGAAGCTATCGATGTAGCTAGCTGTGTTGAAAGGGCTCACACAGCTAGTAGTTTCTCCTTTGAGTCCAGCCATCGGAAATAAACGTATACCTTTTCATTATTACCCCTTAGTACACAGTGGCGGTCATTTTCCTCATATTAAATGTACAAGTAAAACACAATTTCTAACCAGGTCAAAAATATGTAAGACCGATTAGATCGTCCATATTGCTCATATGGCATTAGATGCGTCTTGTAGGTTCACTAAAATATGGTCCAAAATAACGTTGTAAATGCCAATGTTCATTTAATCCGATAGAATATGAAATAAATCTACGTGGGTCGGTTCACCTATTCTAACCACCCAATCATAGTTTCACTACTTACGTAAATTTCGGTCTCCTTGTCGCTCCTGAAAGCTAACTCTCACTGGACCATAGTCACCACTGCCTTCTAAACGGCTCATGTGAATCTAGAATGGTAAAAAAAACAAAAAAAAAACAATCAAATTGGTGAAACTTTCAACTGGCTGGAATTAAGGGGTTCAAAATTTGTCCACTTCATGTAATCTGTTGTGACATAGACATCAAATAAGCAATATGTAGAAAAGACAAAAGAAAACCCCAAGAAACAGATTATGTAATTAGGTCAAGTACCACCAGATCCTGGTCTCATGATCTCTGGGCAAAAGGATTAGATATTTTCCAGCAGTGACAGGAAATGATGCAAAAGTTGAAGAAGTTAAAAGTAAGATGAAACAATCATGTTACAAGACAATGAAACAATCATGTTACAAGACAATGAAACAATCAGGTGGGGTTAAAGTGGTAGTACAAACTAGCTTCAATAAAGACAAAGCAAACCCAACCACCATCTTTATCCCATGTTATTTAAATGTTGGCGATGAACAACACCCCCTAACACAGTTATTAAAGGAAGATTTTACACCGTGTGGGACATATCCTCACTTTAAGTTCATGTCAAGAACAGCCCATCTTGTATCTGGTGTATGTGTGAGATGTCATAGTGTCACTCACTAGGGGGTGAAATCTCATAGTTTCCCTTGAGATCATATTTTTTTCTACATTCACAGTATTCAACAAACTAACAGTGCTGTTACAGCAAACAATGCTAGTATCTGATACTGATAATAGACTCATCATTTTCAGCAATAACATTTTGTAAAAATTACCTGTAACAATAACAATTAAGGGGAACACAATAGAATACCAAACCAAACACTAGTGGCCATAACTGTGATGTCATTTTTAGTCTAGCTGCAGCCTTCAGTCCAGAATTCAAAAGAATGAAGATAAAACATAATATAAATCAAACAGATTTAAATTAAATTTTGATTAGCTCGTTTGAGAAAGTCTCTCTCATCAGAAGAATCTTAATCTCGCAGAGGTTAATAATATAGTTTAGATGTTTTAAAAAAAAGGTTTGGTTCTCCTTGTACTAATTACGACAGATAATGTGCCAACTCGAGAGTAATGAAACTGTTAAGACAGCGACGAAGACGACATTAATTACCTTAATGATTGGCTTCCAGGTGAGGTCCAGATGCTTAAAGGTGGTAGCTACACCTAACGGGTTGTCTTCCTTCCCATCGTCTGCAGTTTGTGACTGACTTTTGGAAGGCCTGGTGTCCCAAATTCCTATGGTGCTGGAAGGATGGATGGAACATTCACATAATTAAAAGGACCTTTGGGACTTAATTTCCAATGTAAATTGGCTAAGACAGATTTAATGTAAATTATTTGAAGAATTCAGTGACAAAGAGAACAATATTAAAGTAGACTATATCAAAGAAAAATTGAAATTATTTTATCTGAATAAGAAATGTCTATTACAATGATTCAGGAAATGTAAAATGAAGTCCCTATGAGAGGAGGCGATGGAAAATGTCTCAGAATTGCTCATTTTAATGCTAATTTTAATTTTAAAGCTCCATGTCTTGAGTTCAACTCCACATGAGAGCATTTTGATTTTCTGCTCTTTTCCTCCTTCCATTCTGAATTCTGAAGTTGAAATATTAGAAACAAGCATTATTTCTCAACAGTTGCAGTGGCCAAGTTGGTTGTTCTCTGTGACTGAGAGAGTCAGACAAGCTCCATGTCCTGAATTCAATTCCACATGAGAGCATTTTTATATTCTCCTCTTTTCCTGCTTCCATTCTGAATTCTGAAGTTGAAATATTAGAAACAAGCATTATTTCTCAACAGTTGCAGTGGCCAAGTTGGTAGTTCTCTGTGACTGAGAGAGTTCCATGTCCTGAGTTCAAATCCATGTGAGAGCATTTTTATTTTCTGCTCTTTTCCTGCTTCCATACTGAATTCTGAAGTTGAAATATTAGAAACAAGCATTATTTCTCAACAGTTGCAGTGGCCAAGTTGGTTGTTCTCTGT
>JAAAKB020218846.1:0-11524 GCA_010014835.2 Apostichopus leukothele | reverse complement strand
ATAAGGCTATACCCTTATGATTTTGTCCGATTTTGGCCAAAATCGCGACTTTTTTAATTCTTCCCAAAATTGTACCTCAGGTGTGTGGCGCCCTTTGGAATCCTTTCCAGGTGACAAGAGTAGTATAAATACTGATATTTTGGTGGGAAAACCATATCTCGGCGCCCTTTGGAATCCTTTCAAAAAATGTGAAGATGTTGGTCATAACAAATGACAGATAACCTGATCCAAACGCAAAGCATTGTCTCAAGTTTTTCAAATCGAGGTTAATTATATTTGAGGAATATTAGGTTGGTCATTACCATAAATGATACATTCATATACAGATGAGACATTCATTAAACATTTTTATTTCTCATACTGAATTCAACTCACTTACACTTTACTTCTGACTCTCTGAAATTCATAATAACAGACATAAATATTTATAATTTAAGATATATAAATATTCATAAGGCAAACATTACCATCCCTAATCATGTCACAGTCGATAGCACTCCCATGTACAATGTACTCGGGCATAATATGCCAGCCAGTGTTGCAACAAGTCACAACTAGCAAGTTCTAATAACATACTGTGGCAGTGGTCTCCATTTAAACCACAGGATCAGAAATCTTGTGAGAATCCTTGAGCTTGTGCATTTTACAGCCAAGCCTCGGATGTCTTGAACTAAAAGATTGAGAAGTGTGAGCATCATTCAACACTACTACAACCCTAGCATGCATAAAGCCACAGTATAGTAAATCTAAACCATGGAATGCTGCAGTGACATCCATACATATATATCTTCTGCATTGAACCAACAATGACGAACTTCAGAATTTAAAATAAACAGTGCCGTAAATACAGCTTTGTCCTAATATTTACGATCTATACTGTTTACAGATGTCCAAAGATTTTGTCTAGTGCTGATAACATATCTCAACTTATCTGGGTGCTAGTTGTGAAAATCTCTTCTTCTATATTTAAGAGAAGAATCCCAGATATAAGTCAAGCATATTCCAATTCAGAGATTTGGATACAATTTTACCGACTCTCAAAGCCTGAACTCAGTTCAGCCGACGTGAATGAGAATACCTGAAAATACTTCAATAAAGCTTTTTGATTGGTTGAAGACCAGAAGTGTGTAATGTTGCCAAATGAATAGTGGGCAACATATCATTGCTAAAATGTGCTAGTTTATAAGTGGTAAGAAATCTTCACGCTATGTGTACATGGAATGTGCGGGTAGTTTGTCCAGAGGGTTCAGTCAGAGATTACTCGAAAGGATTTCTCAGTGGATTTCAGAGATTATAGTTTTGTCCCTCTATTGATTTAGGGCCTGGCTGAAGATCCCCCATTGTAGTATAGAGCAATAGATACATATTTATGTGAAGCTAATATAGATTAAAATATAGGCAGTTTGGAGAATAAACTTCAATACTTAAGATATCCCAGTGTGGAATAGCGGGCCCCTCATCCCCACCCTCTCTTCCCACCCCCTCTCATTCCACCAGTCCATTGTTTTACTACGGTGACGTCCTTTAATACACTCACTGTTTAGTTGGCTACCTCACAATGCCATTCAGATCACCTTAATTGCTGTATGTTTTTACACAATTAACATAAATAACGCTTTCTATCTTTATATCTTTTGTCGCCTATCACAGCTTGGCAGTGCAAAAGAGTTAAACCTATCTGAAAACATGTACAACCTTATTAACTACTCAATGTAAAACACAGTCTCATAACAAGAGATAGCAAACATTCATAGTCAAATTAACTGCACTTCTTGTCTACGCCTTATAATGACCTTTTACACCGTCTGTACACCCATGGCATTAATTTCAACCATTTTTCAGAAGCCTTAACATCACAAATATTGATTTTTGATATCAGTAAGTTAATAAATTACTATAAACCAAATCTATGTTGGTCAAACACACAAAACTATTAATACTGGGACAGCTATGGCAGCTTAATTACAACAAAAATTACAAATGCCCATTTTAATTTTTTCCCCATACAGCAGTCAGCTGTACATCTCATACATCAGCTGGATTACTGTCAGTCACAATATTTAATCTTAAGCTGAACAGTATTAAAATGACTGTTCACAAGAGCAGAACAATGATCACTACTTTGTTATAATAGAAACTGAAAGTCTGAAACATTAGCTGCATTCGAAACAGTAAGCTTAAACAAATTGAAATGCTAGCTAAGTTCCAAACAGTCAGTTTGCACAAATTTGAAATACTAACTGACTGAATTCCAAACAGTCAGTCTGCAGAAACTGAAACACTGACGAATTCCAAACAGTCAGTACAGACACTGAAACACTAACTGACTGAATTCCAAACAGTCAGTCTGCAGAAAATACAACTGTAGCAAGGCCATTAATATACCAATGCAATCACTATGAGCTTTGATATGTTAGATTCAGCACTAGCAGAACCCACCTTCATGAGAGAAAATAAACATCGTAAATAAATAAAGAAAACAACAAAGAGCATGAGTCATATTTAGACTTGCTAAAGTCTTAGCAAAATGACAAGAGACTTAGTTTGGTCGAGGAAGTTGTTCACCGCAGTGATCTTTTTTACACAGACCAATTATGATAGACTACTTTGTGTCTCTTTAAACTATATATCCCTTACTTTGTTATGTTGTGAAATGCAATATTATTTAAGGTGTCAGATATTCAGACCACCCACTGCTCGAATAACGGGAGATTTTGTAAATTTTGATTTAGGCAAAGAAACACAGACCCTACTGTCACTTTTCAATGTCATATTAGTGCTATTTTTGTGCAAGGAACTTTTTCTATGTATTTGTGCAACCAGTTGCATTCTACTATGTCTGTGAATAAAGAATAAAATTCTTTTTCAAACCATGTTTTGCCTCAATTTTTCAATGTTTTCCACTCTAGTCCCATGCTCCACAAGATTCAATTAGGTTAAACAATTAATGGTAATTAGCATATCCTGTTGTACAGTTCCAAAATTTCCTTTCAATAATCACACCAATATTATTTAATCTTGCCAATAACTGATGCAACCAGGCAGAAATTAGCATACTTAATCACTTGATTTGATAAAAAAAAAATATAAAAAAACACCTTAACTTTTATGTGCACATAGAATGTGCTATAAACAACTATATTTAAAATGGTAACACTTTGCCACTAAATTTGACATCAACATTTTTTTTCTTCAAAATTTGTTTATAAATTTCGAGTCAGTTTCCTGTCCTTGATTTAGTCATTCATGAACATCATAATCATAAACTCTTCCATCTAGGTTAATTACAAAGCTTGATCAACAACAATCAGATATAAATCTTTACCTAACTTTGATAACTCTGATAAAGACAATCCCACAAATGTGTCTTTATAAACAAGTGAGAGTTGTCCAACAATCACTTAGCACTAATTTGTCATGATATACTTCTACATCCTCTGAGAATTTTGACCCGATTATGTAAAGCAATATCAAACCTGTATATGTTACATTACTGTAAAGAGATATATATCAAGTCAGAAATACTAAATGTTTCACAACAGACTTTAAAATGATGAGAACTAGGGGTGTTTTCAACAAGTTTTCAGAGTTTCATCTCTGGTGTATCAGGCAACAACATCATTTTTCTCAAGAACACCGTACACGGCTAACAGAACATAAAAAATTTGCAACTCCCCACTAATATTTCTGATCATGATGGTATTTTCTTGGGTTTATATATATATATATATATATATATATATATATATATGCATATATATAAATATATATATATATACACAGTATAGTTCAAGAATGGAATACACTACTTACATATGGTGTAACAAAAATGACTTACTTTCCCTAAAAACGGTCAAGACAGAATTGTTCTTTATGATGGGGTACAGAAATAATACATTGATAATAAGATAACGATTAAGTAGCTTCAAGTACCGGGCGCTTGACAACTTCACAGCTTGAACGACAGCTAGAGTAAAGACGAGTCATTTACCCCCAGCGAGCCTGTTCCTCCTACCACGGTACTCCCCTCCTTCAAGGTATCTGAGAAAAGCAGAGACTCGGGGTACATCCTTCTCGCGTCCCTCCTATATAGCGCGTCGTTCTCCTTCTCCTCCTCCTCCTCTTAAATCGCAAGTCGAGGTTTGACTCCTGTGGCCCTCTGGACTTCAACAAAAACCATGAAGACACTTGCACAGTTAGAAGCCCCAGCCATACGGCAGTATTTGATCTCATCTATGAGTCATCCAGACTGCGAACACTGTGAATGCAGCCAGGGCCGTGATGGCTACGATCGCCTTGACGTTGTTGTTGTCAAATCTGAACGTTAACGCTGAATACTGAATAGAAGAACAGGAGAGAGATTATTTATTATATACAGGAAGCATGATATTGAGTTGTGATAGATGACTATGTTTGCTAACTGCTATTTCATGAAATCACTGTTTCATAGTTGAAAAGAGAGGAATGGAGAACAGAGGTTATATATACAGGAAGCCTGATATTGAGTTGTGATTCTGATTATTATATTTAGCTAGCTACTATTCCATAAAATCGATGTTCCATATTTGAAAAGAGAAAGGAATGGAGAACAGATTATTTATCTACAGGAAGCATGACATTGATTTGTGATTCTGATTATTACATTTTAGCTAGTTGCTATTCCATAAAATCGCTCATCCATATTTGAAACGAGAAAGGATGGAGAACAGAGATTATTTATCTACAGGAAGCATGATATTGATTTGTGATTCTGATTATTATATTTTAGCTCACTGCTATTCCATAAAATCGCTGTTCCATAGTCAAATTTATTTTCCATGATCAGCCTCATTTGATTTACATCGACAGCACTACCTCCCAACCAATTTTCAATATTTTTACCTACCAACCAATCCCGCCATATGCCCTGCAAAGGATATTTATATGCGTTTAGAAGTTGCATCAGTTTCAAGATACCAAGGAAAGTGAACATGTAGTGCATACTGAGTAACTGAAAAGCCTGTTCATCATTATTATGAAGAATATTTGCAAGCGTTTTTAATAGATTCCTTGACTTGTAGATTTCATGGGCATCCACTTAAATTCTATCATCCCTTCAATCCTCCCCCACGGCCCCACCCCTACCCCTCCCCTTCCCCACCCGATGCCCACAAAATACTGTATCATTATATCAACTCATAACTCTGTAAAACTGTCATACGTTTCTGCTAAATCTGTTGGGAGTGGGAAGTCTGGAATATTGCTGTAGAAATGGTGCGTACAATAACACGGTCAGTACCAAGTCAGATCTATGCTATCCATCATATTAATGGCTGTCATTATATATCAACATTCAACTTACAATTTTTTTTTAAATTGTATGAATTCCAGATCAAAAGATATTAAATAATGTATTGGTGTGATCTCCTTTCGGAGCAGGATTATAATATTGAGCATCTTACCCATCCACCTTGAGAAGCAATCCATGATGATATTTTCTCTGTAATAATGAATTTCACAAGGTTTTGAATAATCTTGTTTATGAACTGTCCGAAACTTCGTTGAACTTCCATGCCGATGCGATAACCAAACATCAGCAGAGCTGCAATCCTCCCCCAATTGATCCCTTGAGTGAATAACCTGTAATTAATCAAATCAAATCAAAAAAGTTACACATCGAATAAAAATAACCCACTGACACTTCAACGTTGTGTAACATCTCTAACGAACATTGAACTTAAAAAACAATATGCTTAGTAATGATAACAGTAATTAATACTATTGGACCTAAAACATAATGGATTCCAATTGAAGTTGAAATCAGAAACAGGACCTTTATACTTTTCATACAATTGCTTTGAAGTGTGACATGGTACAATACCATACATAAACTCTTGTAACCAACTGTGCGAGACTACATGGACACAAAAGCCATTTACTGTACGAAACCTTTTATCCAAATTCTGCCATATACATAAATAAACATAATTACGAAAATGCTTAATAAATAATAAAATAAGGAAGATAAATTTTTGCAGATCTCAAGAAAGCTTCAATGTGTCACTGCAGAGATGGTAAGTTACACTACCTTGCAAGGCAAAGATATCTTAGCAGAACTCAAAAAAAGGATACCACAGTTGTGACCATAAGACTAAAAACAATATTTTAACCCAGATCTGCTCAGTATTTTTTGGGGAATATGTCTTGTTTTGTACTGAATTGTTTGGTAGAAAGTTGTTACATCTTCGCTACAAATTAAATTCCCTATAAAATTTGCTTACATTCATAATGAGATACAGGGCATATATCCATTCTTTGACTAAAAATCATATCAAAGTTTTGAATTCATTTTAACCACACAAACCTAGAACTGAATTAAAAATTTTTCTAAAACTGAAACACTAGAAAAGTTTGTCAAGAAACATGCTAGTTTGTTTGTCCTTGATATTATGAAATGTCTTCAAAGCTGTAGTTTACATTGGGTTTCCTATAGTTGCCATTGGGTTTCCTTTTCACAGCCTTAGACTATTACATAATTATATTCAAACATAAATTGGACAGCTATCAAAAATAAGTTAAAGATCTAAGTGGTGATTGTAATCAATGGAATTACACTACTTAGCAAATTAGTAACCTCAAAAGCTTAACAAATCCCAGGGCAAATTTTTTAACAGTCCGAGACGACCAAATTTTGATTATGCTTGCTGAACCTTCTCTTCACAACCTTCACAACGTTACTTCCACTGTGCAGCAAATCAAAAAGCAAATTCAAAGAGTTTAACTTTCATGCTTGAGTGCACACGTGTATCACCAAAATTGATATTTTGGACCCACTTTTGGTATTTTTCACACTCAGTTGCTCACTAATATTGACAAACTGGCTCCTTTTGAATGGTTATCGTTTATGCCTTTTGGCCTTACATCTTGTTTATCATATACTGTATACAAGTACCACCCACATACAGTACTGTATTGTGTATACTGTAATACCAGGGACTATTAATTTAGTGTGCAAAGTTTGTAAACGTACAGACTTTACAGTTTTGATGGTTCTGAAAGTTGTCTCCTATAAAATACAATATAGTTCCTGTAAGGCTATAAACAAAACCTGCTAGATCTGTATCTTTGCACTTGAATTAGCAACTTGCCCATTTTGAAATAGCATTTTGCGATGCGATCATAACGGTTACATTATTCCGGGCTACAATTATCTGTGTAAGTTAATGCCGATGATACTTTGGAATCACATGCAGTACTTCCTGCATATCTATGTACAGTGGTCTTCTCTTCCTTGTAAGTCAGATAATATTTGACACAGTTCCAGTATATAGTATATACATCTCCCGATAGAAAACTAACAAATATTTTTTAAATTTTTTTCTATCACCCACTTGAAAATTCAAAGCGGCTTATTGAGTTGACATTGATAAACTGTGCAAGCTGCGATATTGTTTAGATATCAACTTTGCAAATTCTTTAAGTGTTTGTTTAGTTCTACCCAGAAGGTCATGAGAAGAACTTCTGGGAAAAAACAATTTAATATGTATGGACTTCTGTTTTCTCCTTTGGCATGCAACAAAGGTACAATAAGTACCTAGATACTAGATAGCAGTAGATTTGTTACATTGTGCAAAAACTGTTTGTACTATACACACCCGTACTTTGTCTACAATAAGTCTGTAAAATTTTGTAATTTGCTGGGAATGTAACACTGTAAATGAATGAATGAACACAACAACATCTTGGGCCATTACATTGGAGAGTTAAATTATCAGTCACAAAGTTAAACAGTCACATATGTTGTCAAATTTGCCACTTTGTGTCTAACTTTGAGTTTAATTAAACTTATACTTAAACCTGAAACAGTGTCTGGGCGATGTAATGTTGAAGATCAACTAACACTCATCATACATAAGCATACATTGTTATCACATGGTGGTTTATATCTCATGTCCCTACATGTAATGTATCTAGGGAGATAAGATATTGTGCGTGGGTGTGTGTGAACAAAACAGTGTGTCATAAACTCCTCCTAGACCGTAACTCTCATGAACTTCAAACTTGGTGGGTACTGGGTAGGTGCCTGACCATAAAAATAAATGCCTGCGTGATTGATGATGTCATAGGTGAAAGGTCAAGAAACTTTAAAATTGCAGTTTTAGCCATTTTCTGCTTGTCAGCACGTAGGAATATGGCATTTAACCACACAATATGTAGAGAATGATGAGACAGAGCTTAGAATGGACAGATGTAGATGTTCACGGATGGTGTTAAAGATCAACTGAGGTCAAAGGTCATTTTGGCCTAAATTGTGCGAAAAAGTGTGTCGCGAACTACCCCTACAATGTAAGTCCGATCAGGTTCAAACTTGGTGGGTAGGTGCCTGACCATGAAAAACCTGCGTGATTGAAGATGTCATAGGTCAAAGGTCATTATACCACAAGATATGTAGTGAATAATGGGGCAAATTTAAAAATTGTACTTATTGTGGTTGTTAAGAATCGAGGTCAAAGGTCAGTCTAGTGCATATGAGATGAGGGCTGCAACTGCATGGATTGCCCTCTTGTTTACTTTGGTGTTAATGATAATAGATGGAAACTGTGCTTATAGCATCAAGCTGCTTGTAATGAATACAGTCTACCATATGTGTGCCAATTATCCTTAATGGGATATTCTGATAGCTCTGTAGTCTGTTACACTGAAGGATTTATCAATTTATCCAATCCTTTCAAAAATTAAACTCATTGCCCAAAAACAGGGCTGCTTTAAAGATTAAATTATGTTGTAAGCCAAATATTGTGCAAATTCCATTTGACAGACTGTAATTCCATTGGAAAGCACTTGATTAATTTTCGATCTCATTCAAGTCTGAAAAGTAAGTCATTTTGACATACTTGCCTCCAAATCTGTCATCCAATTGGTGTTTTTTTTTACATATTGTAGACAATTAATAATTAACTTAATGATGCTGGTAAATGAGTTGCTAGGAACTGCAAGTAATAAATAAAAAAATATATAAAAAAATATAAAAAAAACACCTGCATATTATTACCTGGAATGATACTATCATCTGCTTGAACCAATAATGAAAACATCACAGCTGGGGATCACAGGTACATGTTTACCAATGCTTCACCCAAAATTCTTGACATCATATACTTATAGTCATATCATTGCAATGCTACTCCAGGATAAAAAAACAAATATTAGCTCACCTCCTGGCAACACCAGCAAACGCACTGTAAGCTGTGGATGGAGTGATGTGTAAAGATGTTATCATGGAACGGAATTCTCCTTCGTACTGGTCGTTGATTTGGTCACCGATCTCTGCCAATCTCCTGCCTATTTGTGTCGAAGGACTGTAAACAAGATCAACCATAACAAAATATATCACAAGTTCAGGGGGTCTATTATATATTGTTTACATTCTGCACAACGACTTAATTGGTTATTTTTGTTTCTGTACACTACCAAATATATTTTATGAGCATACAAAACATTCTTTTCAACTGTGTAGCAGTTGAACAAGTTTTCATAGCAAATTGCTGCTTATATTCATTTTGCATACACTGTATGCTGCAGGTTAAATGGTTACCTGTGTAAACCTGTGTAAACCTGTGTAAACCTTTGTAAAAATGTGTAAACATACATGTGTAAAGGTGAAAACACAGAACTTGAGAAAATGATCTATAGTTTTAAAGCCAATGGTGTGACCTCAAAACTTCAGAAAGTACAAATTATTGCCAGATATACAGGAGTGTGAAACTAGACAACATACCTTTGTGAGCAAGAATTCTTTGGAGTGTGGCAGAAAAGTTTTTCATGTAGATTTGAGGATGAGTGACTTTGATTTCCTAGCATATTTAAGGGCAATATTGATGAATGTGATAGTAGTGTAGTTACATACCCACAAGGTTGACAATAAACTTTCAAAGTAAACACTATCCATGTCGATAGTATTCTCTAAATTTGGATGATAATTAGCATCACTGGTCTTACTAACCAGTGATTAATTCATCACTGTCTTAAGACAATTAAGACATCACTGTCTTACTAACCAGTCTTACTAACCAGTGATTAATTTTGTGAATAACATTTGAATGGCTTTGTTTATAACTGCTGTTGTTGCTGCATCGGTAACTGTTCTAATATATCTCTTACTTTGTGTATGCAGTAGTTAGTTCACTGTAATTGTAAATGCCAGTTATTCCATTTCTTATTTGCTTCAGTACAAGTACTTAAAGAACTTTGAAACTCACCTCAAAGGATTCATTTGATACTGGGAAAACTCTGGTACACTAGGAGTTGACACACATACTTCACTCTCTGAACTTTGCATGTCCATTTGAAATCGCTGGTAAAAGAAACTTTGGACTATCCCTTCCGTTTGCTCGTTAACATTCTCCTCTAAGTCAGGAGACACTGTTGTTGTTGTTTGCACCGTGCTCCGTTGAGCCATTTTGTCAAATGTTAGTTGTTTCTTTTTCACCGTAAAAAATGAATGAAAACCGTCAACAGGTTTTTAATAAGAGGAGGATACTGGTCTTGTGAGACTCTTCAAGTTGTGAATACTTCCCTGGCTGTTATAATTTATAAACCTGCATGAGAAGTAAAAAAAGATGAAGAAATATATTGACTAAAGTTAGGAGATTTTATTAAGGATCTTTGTTAAATAAATATACTTGAAATCTGTGGTAAAAATATGATAAGGGGATATAACTTCCCAATTGATTTGTCTTGTACATTTATTCAAGATCAAAACAATCGCTTAAACTGCAAAATTCTAATACAGCAATACATAGGTCAGAAGCCAGTGTAGCCTAATGATCTACCGCTTTCAAAACGTTTTGTTGTAACCTGATCCAGGACAAATGGTTCATGTTTTCACTAGTAGAAAGCCCGCCAGTTACGAACACATGGAAATCCTGTTTCACCTACAGATATTAATAGCGTGAAAGGACAGTGAATAATGCAAACATACATATCTGCAACAGTGGTTTGGCCTCATGAATTTCATTGGAACATACACTAGGTACAGTAGGACGCAGTCATTAATATGGAAAGTTTATGATATTTTTTGTCATGAATGTCAGATCAAAAATATAGCAAAAGGCAGCCAAAATTTGCATGATCGATTGGGGAGTTGGAGAGAAGGAAAAGGCTTTCAACATATCATTGGTTGTACTTTGCACATTGTGCCAATTCTGAGGACATTTGAAATAGCCTAACGTTTGGCATATGTTTGCTCTATTTGGTTTGATATGTGATTCTTACAAAGAATTTTGATATTCTGAATTGAAGGTCAGCTAGGTCTACCTTTAGGTAACAGTTTCTTTAACAAGCTGTTTTTGAATTCCAAAATGATAAGCTTGATCTAAGAGCATTCCATGTGGATTGTTTTTACTTACATTGCAGTGATGGCAAAGTGAGCCAAATTTTGAAAAAAGTCAGGACAACAATGTGACCAGTGCTGAATTTATCTGCCACAGACCCCCAAACTGGGCTGACGAAGAAATCGAGAAACGGTTCGGCTCCACGAATCAAT
>JAAAKB020218737.1:0-11525 GCA_010014835.2 Apostichopus leukothele | reverse complement strand
TTTAAGTGGTGACTGCTCCAGTCCGACTCAACTAGAAGGAGTGTCATTGTCTTCCTTGACTGACGATGACTTTGACTGTGTCCGTATATACCAACTACACAGCCTACTACTGCAGTCTTAACTGCTGATGGAACACCACGACTCTCGACTAGAACTAAAACTACCCACCCCACTAACAGGCCAACGGCTAGTACATTAATACATGCAACTGCAACAGACCATCTGAGCAGTAGTAGTACAAGCTACCCGACAGTCATAACGAGTCCAAGTTACCGTCCAAGTTACTTTACAACTAAAAGTCTGACGGAAGGGTCTACAAGTAGCACTGAAATGTTAAACAAATTTTCCACAAACATGATGAAAACAAATGGAGCCAAGACATTTCATTTCTTTTGGATATATATACCTGTAACTATTGTGGTTATAGTTACGCTTGCTGTATCTCTTGTAGTTGTCCTAATAAAGGCACGCTACTTCAAGAAAGGCGCAGACCGTAACCATCGTGCAGGTGGTGAAAATAAAATTATACATGCATACGCTATAAATCATAATGGCCGCAAAAACGAAGCTTTCTATGACACTATTGAGGATGGAAGCTCCGCAGCTAATTATGGACTTTCATCACCCTGGACTAACATACCGATACAAACTTCTGTTCCATCGTCAACCCAAATTCATCATCCACATCCTAAAAGTATCCATCACTATCAAAACAACAGAATAATTCGACCTGCCCCACCATATAGTTACTAATCTTGACCAGACATTTGACTCCAAGTGTGTATATCATTTTAACAAGCATACGATGTGTTAAGAGTACAACAACTTTTTTCTCATGTCAGGAATATATTTCATTTTATGTATAACTCTTAAATAAGCGAACAAACATGTTTCAGCGTACTAATTTTCCATTTTACTTTTCAAAGAGCTTGTAAATGCAACTTGAGGAATTTCTATACAGTTTGTATCTTACGGTGGTTCCGAAGGGTCACCCGAATCGTAGACTTAGTGTTTTAGCATAACACGACAACTTTGTATATTTTTGTTGAGTTAACGAGTTACGCTAACGTTACATCTGGACTCCAAAAATTATCAACTTGTCGAGTTGCTGCGTTGCATGTAGCTAGACAACAAGTCAAATATACAATATTTGCTAAGTTGACAGGTTTACGATAATATTATCTTGGCGACAATTATCAATTCGTTAACTTGTCAACTTTTCAACTTTTCAACTCGACAAAACTCACATTTTTGATTTTGTCTTGTTATAATAACACGATAAGTCTACAACTCGCCCGTCCATTCAGAACCACCGTAGTTTCCCATATTTTTTGTCTGATTTAATTCCTTTGTATGATATTACTTTAATTTGCAGTTGTGTTAGTAACTTACAAAGACTTAAACATATAGAGAAAATTGGAAAGACTTTAAAATAAAATGAGTGAGAAAGGCTTAAATTTTACAATAGCTTAGTAAGACTTACAGTTAGTGAGTGCAGCAGGTGTAACTCTGAGGCGGTGCGATCTCCTCCCCTACAGAATATCATCGCCCCTCCCCCCCCCCCCTCCCTCGTTCGTCCCAAGTGGCAGACTGAATATACAAAAAGAGCTACTGGACAGTACATCAATATTTAGCATGTCTGTGAGGTGCAACCCATATACAGTCGGAAACGACTCCACACTGTTTCAAAACTCCAAAAGTATAGCAACATTTTGCATCTAAGCAACCTACAATTTTGCTAAATGTCTTAAAGGGGAGGGGCCACCACCAACCACCACCCCAGCTACATTGAGAGTACTGCATGCAACTTTAACAAATGTTAGTATTAATTTACTTAGTTAATATGTAACAAATGTTTAGCTTAGGATTTGGGGCACTGTTAATGACTTACGTTGCAGGAGGTATCCAATAACCCTCGCTAAAACACGCATTATAGCTGAAGCTTTATGACATATCTTTTGTTTTCAGCTTACTTTGGTCATCAAGTACCAAACTGTCAAAAAGAGGAATTAGTCTGATTTGATTATGCAACGATACCTTTGCATATCGCAAAACCCTGTACTGGGGATTCTAGAGGGCAAAGTAGGCCTGATGCTATATATACAGCTTTGTCATGCATGTAAGCTATTCTTTGTCCCTGGCGACGAATTTGAAATAAAAATGTCAGAAACAGGAATTACCCTGAAATTCCTCTAGAATGTGTAGCTGAGCTCTGTTGGAGGTCCGCGGGGATTGGGGGGGGGGGTGCCATGACGCTACATCGATCGTATATTCTCTTGTATATAGTGAATCTGAAGCACACAAAGAATCACTGTGAATGTTTTTCTTTCATGTTCGTATTTGATTTTCAAGGTTTTCAAGGTTACGCAAGCAGAAACTTTTCTGGTGTTTTCGTTTTGTTTTCCTAACCGAGAACTTAGCCCATGATGCTTTGTGTTTTGTGATCGATCAACAAGTACGTGATTGATTTAAATCTTCAACTTTGTTCAACTATAATCGCTAACTCACCCATCTTATTTGCATATATACCCACACCCTGCATTTCCTTATGGTCCGGCTTCAGTAGAAAATATAATACTGCTTATCGGTATGCTAATAGACTCTTATATGTGCAATTCACTTCGATTGTTAATAAGTACATAAACCACTACAAAATCATCCAGAAGAATTTTATAGCAGGACAATAAAGTCAGCGCCGGACTTATATGCCCCTCTTTATGAGATATTTACAGTTCAGTATTAACTTCGCAAATTGCGATTCGCAGTTATCTAGTGAATATGGACCATCAACATCAGGAGAGTTTCATTGTTGTGAAGCATAGTTCTGTCGCAGGATAACCCAGCTGAAAAGTTCATTCAATTAATTACCTTTCGTTTATATGATTCGATATCACAATGAAGATTTTTGTAATTCCAATGAAGTTCTTGTTACTTTATTGCTTTTGGTCAAGTTCATTCTTCTTTCATGTCAACGCTACATCTGAAACGCCTTGTCCTCCAGGATGCTCCTGCGACAACGACGGAGAATGGAGATGTGTGAGCAACAACCTGGTGATAATTCCATCTCCTCTTCCTGAAAACATAACGTCTCTTGTCCTGACTTCACAGAACATAACAACCATTTACCGAAATGATTTTAGTGGTGTACGAAGATTGCTGAAAATTCAAATTAACAACTGTAACGTACTGAACATTGAAAACGGAACGTTTGACAATTTAACGGAGTTAGAAATGTTGAATTTGGATTCGAATCGCCTGACGACTATTGATGTCAATCTCTTCAGTGGTCTACACAGTTTAAGATTTCTGGATTTGTCATACAATGATATAATAAGTATTCAGAACGGAATTTTTACTGATTTACCTTTTTTAAACCAATTAAATCTGAGAGGAAACAATATCAAAAATCTGACTGCTGGAACTTTCAGTGGTCTCCATTATCTGACCATTCTTTACCTCTATTACAATGACATCGATAGTATTGAAAACGGAACGTTTATTGATCTGTGTAGGTTGGAATATCTACAGCTAAGTGGAAATGATCTCATATATTTGAGCGTTGATACATTCAGTGGCCTTCATAGTCTTAACATACTATACATTGGATCAAGTAACATCGATACTATTGAGAACGGAACATTTTTAAATTTGAATAATTTACGGGATTTATACCTCGGATCCAACCGTCTGAAACATCTGAGCGCTGGTATCTTCAGTGGCCTTCATAATCTGGAAAATCTTTACCTATCTAAAAATGACATAGAGAGCATTGAAGACGGAACATTCGAACCATTATCAAAATTATTGATTTTAGATCTGCAGTACAACAAACTTACTCAGCTTAACGCTTCTACCTTACATGGATCAGAACATCTTTATTATCTGTACGTACATTTTAATGAACTAACTTCGTTGCAAATTCCTCAATCTTTTTCACAAACTTTACGAATTCTTACTTTGGGCGACAATAGAAATTTGTCATTCGCCCCGAGTAGCTTAGGAAATCTTCCTAATTTACACACACTCTATGTACAGAGGACCTCAGTAAACTTTTCACTTGATCTGTTCGTTGACGATGATTACCACGGGAACTACACAATTCCACCTTTGACCACTTTACACATCGAAAATTCTTCCACAAATATGATTTCATTGGATCTACTTGATCACTTTCCAAGTTTAGAGGAATTAGCCTTCAGTGGTGGTGAAGATACGTATGTAGAGCATGGATCATTAGAAGTATTACAGCAGTTGAGCACACTCTTTATTCACCAAATGCCGTCTTCACTACATCAGCAAAGTTTTGTTAACCCATTACCTCGACTTCAAACCATAACCATTTATTATCTTAAGCTTAAGAAAATACCGACGCCATTCGTTAGTACAATCAGTAAAGTATTGACTAATCTTCATTTTTATTACTGTCAGTTTCAGGAATTACCCAGCGAGGCATTTGGAAATATATCCTCGTTAAACAGGATTACTATTCAACAGTTATCTCCTGAAATAGTTTCGGTGGATAAAGATGCACTGATGGGTGTACCTAATATTCGACTCCTTTATCTTCGTTACTTCAAGCTATCAGTCTTACCAGATGGGTTGTTCGATCATACTCCTAGTCTGTCTAACCTGGATCTATACGGTACCCAATTATCGTGTAATTGTAGCATGGAGTGGTTGCTTAATTTTATAGAAACACAAGACGTGTCGGTTACTGGTCATTGTTTCGATCCCCCTGCACTATCAGGAATAGCTTTATCTACCCTAACTAAGGATGACTTGAATTGCTTTGGAAACACTACTACAGAAATACCAGGATCAACAGATCAAATAACTGAATTGTCCAATATGCCACCCTCGCAACGTCTCACAACATCTTCTACCACAGACAACATTAAGAGTACTACATACTTAACGACAGACTCTTCAAATCTCAAACTTACGACTGACAAACATAATGACAGACTCAACACAGAAAAGAACGATTTATCCACAGGGATTGCACACACTAGAACTACAAGAATATATCAATCTAAAGTAACTACTGAGAGCAATTCACCAAAATCCAAATTCACGACCGGACACATGTTCTCCTCCATCTCAACCAGTGGACACACAAAAACGTCGACAAGTCCATCTCAATTCCCCATTAGTACAATCCTCCTTGTTGTATCCGGGGTGATCATAATCGCTCTAGCCCTGTCTCTTGCATCTGTCGCATTCAAGTGGTATTACTCAAAGAGAGAAAGAGGTCGTGATGTTGGTCGCACAACTACCTCAAACGTTGCAAAAGATATTGGCAACATTGGCAGCGAAGACGATGGTAACTATGAGGTAGTAGACACTAGCAACTACTCGAACCAAACACTGCAATGGACTAGTAATATACCTCTTAAAACTACAGAAACTTCAACAGGGCTGTATTATAATCAAAATGAATATGATGATCATTATGAAAATAACATGGACCGGAGAGGAAGTTCTCCTTATCAAAACGTTCATAGCGGTATTTAATAAACGCTTTTTTATAGACGATATATGAAGAATATAGACCATTTGCTGTAAGAACTAAGTATTTTTATTATTAGCATGTGTACTAAAGCAATGTATTTTTGTTATCAAATTTAATCTCATGACTTTGATTTCATGATCAATGACCTTCAATCATTGATAATTATAATTCAAGCAGGAATTACAGATGGTGTGTCTTGGTGGGGTATTTTATGTTTATTCGATGTAGAAACTGAAGGAATGGATGGTCCTATATAGCAACTCCTTATTATGTGAAAAAAAAATGGCTTTGCTGTTCCAAAATACGACAGAAGAGATTGTCACATTTAACCTTTTTTTTTACTTTGATATATCTGTTCTTTAAGTTTTATGGCAAAAGGATGAAAAATAACTGGTAGAAACATTGACTGATTGATTGATTGATTTTTTTTATCATGCCACTTTTTTGTGA
This sequence comes from Apostichopus leukothele, assembly GCA_010014835.2. Classification (NCBI taxonomy): domain Eukaryota; kingdom Metazoa; phylum Echinodermata; class Holothuroidea; order Aspidochirotida; family Stichopodidae; genus Apostichopus; species Apostichopus leukothele. The sequence continues at coordinate 5,563 of JAAAKB020218737.1, read as the reverse complement.
ATTGTATGATAATGTTATTCATGGGAAGCGGGAAAATGGAGCCTTTCCTGGTTACGTGAACCAGAATGTGTATATGTTCCATAGCAAATTCTTTAAGCTTATATTTGACTGAAAACTCCATTTGTCTGTGAAACTCTGAATGCTAAGATTATTCTTTCTCGCACGAAATGTAAATCTCACGACAATTGCTGACAAATGGCATTCTATAATTCTTAAAACTAGTAAATGTAAATGTATTCATTTTGACAATTTAATTGGTAATTTTCTATTTATATTAGACTTCTAACGCTGTTTTCGTTAAGTACACATTTTCGATTTTCCTTCCCACTTCGATTCATGTATAAGTATTAATATCGGATTCATAGAAACTTTATATCATTCACTTTGGATATAAATTACAAAATAATACATTAATGTTTATGCTATCTTTATGTTTGTATTGCATCTGAGAAACAGATCATACTAGTGTTAGACTATATGGTTCAGTCACTTTAATTGATGAAACTCAACTTTTGAAAGGGTCGTTTCTCAAAAATCCAAAAGTGGTAGAGAAATACAACCTGGACTGCAAGCAATCATTTTAAACGACCCACAAAATATCAAATTTAATTTTGTGCTCTTTTAATTAGTACTATCAGTGTATTTAATACCATAAGGATTTTATATTTGTATTATCATCACAGATTCATAAACCTTCTAATTTTATTTAATTTGTCGGCCCCTACTTGTACATTTATATGTACCCATCAACATAGAATTTTGGCCATATTCTGTCTACCAGTGGGTAGCCCTACAGTAATTACCTTGACTTTATTTTGGGGCGAAAGTTCCCCTTCTTGTCCCACCCAGAAGCAAATGAGGTTGCGCCCATGATATTTTTATGATCAAATCGCAACTTTGTTTGAAACTATAGCTGCATTTATAAGTGTGGTGTTGTACAAGTAACTTAGTAAGAAGAGTAAAAAACATCTTGAAAACATCATGTTCAGTAGCATAGTTTCAACGCAATACAAGCCTGAATTAAATAAGAAGGAGTTATAAAGTGGACAACCCCCCTCCCCCCGGTCTCAAATTATTAACGTATATATCTGACTACATATATATGCATACACACGTCATCTACCGTGATCGGGGAATCCCCATCAAATTTATTTTATTATTATATATAACTCTGATGGTAGCAGCTCCCCGCTATAACCTGTGTTATGTCATCATTCTTCATATTGGTAGACATATAGACTTTCTCACTTGAGCTTCGACCCTGCACTATAATTGGGCAACAACATAAATTCAGACATCGAAGGTATACATATAAACTTTATATTTCGTCTATGGACATAGTGGAATTATTACCCCGGTCCTCTCATGTCTACGATGAGCTTGTGAAAGATTTCAGTGAGTCCATAAAACTTCCAGGGGTGACATCCAATGTAAGATAAAGTCAATAAAATTCGTCTGCAAATTTAAATATCAAAATGATATCACGCACATCATCTGCATATATAGAAGAAACCGACTAATTTTAATTCGCAAAGTTTAACACGATTGACAGTTTCAAACAAGATGTGGGCTTTCAACGACAATACAGTCTCCTAAATAATTATTAATCAGTAAGAAAGCGAGAGAATTATTCAACAAACCGATATATTACAGAGAACGAAGCAATTATTACTGATTTAGTCGTTCAATACGAATTGCCATTTGACCTCGCTTTATCTACATTCTTATCTTAGCTATAAGTTCATGACTTGTATCAGAAACTCTTTAACAATATTTGTTTTAAGACACCATACAAAATCTGCAATAAAAGTATAGTTACGAAGGTGAGCCAAGTATTATAAACTTTAGTATAATACATATATGGAAAATACGCCAATGACCTTCCTCAGTTCTACGTTTGTAGAAGCTATTCTTTTCCTGCTTACAATCTTTGCTGCTATCTTCAAATCGATCAGCATGCTTGCAATAAATACACACTGACAGCCGCGACCATTCTGTAAATCAGAAGAGAAGAGAATGAATATCAAAGTGAAAGTATTGAGTCGTAATCCAGATGACTACTTAAGAGAAACGAAGCACGACATTCACAGACGTAAGATTCAACACATCTGCGAGGAGTCAGTCAAACCAGGCATATCCTCATTCTTAAACTTAAACCTAGGCCGCCTAGTGCTATAGTTTAGTTATTGGTAGTAGTTACACGAGACTAAGTCGTGTCATTGTGTACATTGTTGCATACTGTAGGCTAAGGTCTATCTCTAGTCTAAGTAGCAGTAGGCCTTGCTGTACGTCTGTTCTTTCTATATCATATATAGGCATGCTTCTCTTGATACAATTAATTGTCAAACTAGTGTGATATCTTGTATCGTAATAGTTTTCAATTGCTGAAGTGCTGTTTATCACCTTGGCATGTGTCCTACTGTATTTTGCAGATCTCAACCCACCCCCTTTCACCCTCCCTAGAAGTTCATAAAAAAGAGTAGAGAAAATGTTTGTAGGGTCTTTTTAATGTTTGTCAATTGTCACCTTTACTAAATATTGTGAAAGTCATCCACATATGTGTAGTATTTCCACTTTCTCTGACAGTGTAGATTGACACTAATGACTTATGAATGACTGAAAAATACTGTAGCATACTTGTCTGAAGTTTGATAGACTAGAAAAAATCATGAAAGCTTACACTCTTCCAGGGATGATATCGTGGAAATTTTGCAAAGTTCTCCATTCAAATTCATGTAAGGAGATCTTCTAACAAGTTGAATAAAATGTCTATAAAGCTTAGTAAACAGGTGTGTATAGTGTATTCCTCCAATTGATGAAAAAATCAATATTCCTGAGCTTAAATGCGTAATGGCTTGTAGAAGCAACAAAATGATTACTAATAGAATGAAATATAGCAAAAAAATTAAAAAATGTTTATTTCCACAATAGTGTTACCTTTTCACAACTGTTGTAATCAATTTGTGCTATTTCTGACAGATTTTTTTTGTTATCATTTTCTTTACTATTTTTTGCAGTTCCCAGAAACTATGACCCAACACTTCATCCCTTCGAAGCAAACAGAGAATACACACGAGCCTTAAATGCAACAAAGCTTGACAGAATATTTGCAAAGCCATTCCTTGGGGCTTTGGATGGCCATTCGGACTCTGTGCAGTGTATGAGCAAGCATCCAAAAAGCCTCTCGACATTATTATCTGGCAGTTGTGATGGTCAGGTACAGTATTTACAATGAGCATTTAATATTTAAGAGCAATATTACACAGAATAAGGCTATTTGCTTGGATGCCATCTGCAAGCATGATAGACAAAAATAAATTTGTTCTCTTTACTCTTTACCTTGATGTACGTGAACTATTTCTATTAAATTAGCAGAAGATACGTATAGATATTCAAAGGGTTACTGTAGACCCAAATTAATCTTTTTTATTGTGTCATGACTATTGAAAATTCTGTTAGCATTTCAGATTGCACAGTACTTCCATACCCCTTTTATTGTTTCGGGAATGACCCTTTAAACGTCAGAATCTCATAATACACAAACCATTTGGTCACCTCTTGAGAAGCAATTCCACACTCGAAAATCATTACAGTTTTAAGGGAAATAAATACTTAAAATGCTTTTACAGATAAAAGGTGTGGAAAGTCATCCTCAGTTGTTCTGTTATTTGTATGAGTCATTTGTACAATTCTTAGGTGAGTTATTAGAATGAAATAAAATAATGGATGAACAGAAACATTTAGCTTTGAACCAAGGATCCATTGTCATCATCAATGATGCCTAAAGGTAGCATTCCAGATGTTAAACTTACTTAAGAAGTGAATATACCGACAATGTGATTCGTTTTGTGAAGAAATCTTACTGGCGCTCAAATAACATTTCCTTATTTGCTGGACTAAGACATACAATAGGAATTGCTGATGTTCTGCTAATACCATATTCTTTTAATAATGACGTGTTGCAGATTTTGATAACTAGTGAATATTAAACAAGGTGCAAAATAGAAGATTTTTTATTTCAGTTCATACTAAGTTCCTTTCAATTATCACCTTTTCTTCTTCCCCCATTATTTTTTTTTTCCTTTTTTCTTTTCTCTCGTAGGTAAAGGTGTGGAATCTTGCTACAAGAAAATGTATTAGAACTCTCAACGCCCATAGAGGATTTGTTCGTGGAATAACAGTCGATAGGAACTGTGAATATATATTGACAGTAAGTGTATCCTTAAAATTCTCTGTTTTCCTGTTTACTTTTGGGATCATGTATGGTAAAGATAGGAGCCCACCAACTTCCTTCACATTTCAAATGACATTTAAATGCAAAAGCTTGTTAGCAAAGAATTATTTTATCGATAGTGAATAGTAGACTAGCAGTGTGAGTAAATCAGTGTGATTATGGACACAAAGTAGTATCTGGTATGGGGATGGGTATGAGTACAAAGGAAGCACGAGTGCTACTAGTATTTAATCTTGCCACCCCCCCCCTCCAACTGATAGGGATATGAACTTTTATGGAAAGGCCAGAGACAAATGAAGGAATTAATAAAGGAGGGGTGCAGTCCTGGGTGTTGAAGCCAACTCCTGTGTAGCAGGGTATGGGAGTACCCACAGAAAAAGGTTCAAGTTCTCATGACAAATGGTGCATGAGGTTGAGGTTGCTTTTAGGCTAAATGAAAGGGTGTGCTCATAAATATAGTCTTGAATTTTTGTGTGAGGTTGAAAAGTAGGAGTTGTATATGTCTTCGCTGACTGAATTAAAATAAATCCACCAACTGAACAAATTCTCCCTCCACCCAGTGATAATGAAGGTGGGAAAGGGAGGGTCATGGCCACCATGCCCCTCCCCCTCCCCTCCCCCTCTGTGCATACACCACTAACCTCATGATCATGCAAATTATTAACAATGAAATGTTGCAGGAGAGCTAGAACATAACTTGAAATTAAACATAAATATTAACATCTGAATATATTAATGATCTATGACAGTACATCCCTCATCGACCATACGAATATGCAAATATTTCAGGATAAATGTAACAGGAGATAAAAAAAAGAAAGAAAGAAATAATAAAAACCCAAAACCTTACAGACTGGACCAATGGTTGAATGGTTTAGTAAAAACGGCCACCGGGGGTACGCACGATGGAGGACTTGCAGCGAGTACACGCTGTAGAATATAAATCCTACCTTCAATACAAGTACCATTGGCGTGGTACTTACATTCCTTACAGTCATGGCCGTTCTCGTGGAGAGTGAAGCCGTTACGGCAGGAACACATGTAACTCCCTAGAGTATTTATACACGTGTGCTGACACTCCCCGTTGTCATTCTCACATTCATCCATATCTGTAAATGGAGGGAAACATAACTTAATGAAGGTTCCAGTGATGTCATTTTCTATTGCTTTTTGTTGAGCATAGTGTGGACACTTAAACTGCTGTGTTGCATTATCCCCCCCCCCCTTTTTCCTTTGAGGAGGGATGGGAGATGGGAGGGATGGGAGGGGTGGGAGGGGGGGGGGGGGGGGGAGGTGGGGGGGGGGGGAGGTGGGGGGGGGGGGGGGGGG
>JAAAKB020218629.1:0-11526 GCA_010014835.2 Apostichopus leukothele | reverse complement strand
GACAAACTACTGTAACTGTTACAAATACAAAGCGCTCCACATTTTGATCAAGCCCACGAAAGCGTCCTTTTGTCTATATCAAAGAAAAATAACATTCTCAACAGAATAAAGAATTGTCTCCAGTTTTCTCTTCTTGGAATCACATTAATGTTAAATTTTTAATACTACACTCTCTGTATCATGAAGACGACAACATTCTTAAGTCTTTTGCCCGGAGAAGATGGTCAGCTTTTCATTTATTTATGCTTGTTGAAGTATACGTTATTAATATACCGTCGTTAGTTTTCAAATCCTTTCGAAATTTTTACGGCAGCAAAGACACCTTGCACTTAGATCCAATCAAAATATAAACGTATTTTCATTACTGATAAACACTAACAGAGCATAACAAATTATAGCATTGTTTGTTTTCATTTGAGGATAAGAGAAATAAGTACCTTACACTCTAGATGCTTTCCAAATATACAAGGAAACGTGTTGTCTTAAATGTAAACTACTATATATAGCTTAAAGAGATATTGTATTTATATCACAGTCCTGACACGATACGTCCTAGAAAGAGCTTAATTGTCGGTGGTAAAGAAACAATTACTATTATGTCATGAGCTCGTTATCGCGTATACAGTCTGTGAGCAGTTATCACATTATGGACACATAATTGATCGGATTTTTCTCGTTCGTTACGGGTATACACGTATACTGCAGTGGCCAATTATAGAAATCAAACAACCTATTTATTGGAGCTATGGTCAGTAATCAGGTCGCAGCTTATTCATTGAAATCTGAAATCAAAATAACAAAATCGTTTTTGCCTTCATTGTTACCATTTTACCTTACACTGCCAAATTTATAGTCTAGTCACTTAATTCTTTTGCCTACTAAATTGGAAATCGATTTAGAAATTACCTAATCAGAAATCGGAGTTTAACGTGAAGCAAAATCTTACCCGGTTATGCAGTTACGCAGTTATGATCTAGTTACAGAACAAACTAACACTTAGAAAGGGGACGGTAAAGGGGAATTCCTCTGCAGCAAAAATTATATAAACATGACGGACGGTAAACAAGACACAATAATTCCTCCATTTCGCAGTCCACAGTCACCTTCAAGATATACAGTACGTAGCTAACAATTACGTGTAACTTAACGAGAAGGGCCGGAAGTGGTAGCTTCCTATATAGTACATGTTATGACTAACTTTTGAGGACTGCTGGTGGGTTTTCGGTTTTGGATTCAACCAAGCAATTAGAGTTATAATGTTAATGTTTAACTGTAGCTATCCGACAGTGTATAGAATACAGCAGGAAACGGTAATGTTAAATATAGAAACGTCAATTGCCATATTAAAACACACACACAGAACACCTCGCATTTCTGATAAGCTTACTCGAGAAATGTCATTTTTCAAATACTTCCTTATGACATCATGTGCGGATATCCTATAGTCGTTAAGAACGGTACACTTTCATATATATGTAGGCCTATGAATGCTATCAATGATATGTTGTCACACATCAGGTTTAAATCGTTCAATCGTACAGTTACCTCAACAAGGACAGCTATACCAGTTATCGATTGTGTGGATTATTTTATTATATTTTCTTCTGTACAAAGTGTTGTATATTAAAGTGTCATACGTACGTTACATGTCTTTATTATTAATCAATGATAACAACGTTGAAACTTTAAAGATCAAATTGAATTAGTTACTGGTAGCTAGGTGAGGTGTTGCTTTGTATCATAACATAACGACAACCTTTCCTGGTAGGTTTCGCTGTTAAGATAGGTTCAGTGTTTACCGCAGTTCCCCTGTTTATGTGAATAACAGGATTACTTCTTTTGATCTAATTATTAGTGGAACATACATCAATTATGTATATGTTTTGTGTTCTCGTATGGTTTTCTTTGAACTTCCTCCGTTGTGTAATTTGCATGAACCCGTGTGAGTATTCTACATACGGGACTCAAGAAACAACAGTAGCCATCGGTCAAACTGCCATCTTCGTATGTGGACAAAAGCCAGGTTGTCCGAGTTACGTTTGGCGAATCTATTCACAAAATAGAGGAGCCATTTCCGTTTCGGAAGGTGCTACCAACACCTTGTTTAACGTATATCACGAGACAACACCCAGTGGATCAAATGTTCTCCGTGTTAATAGTATAGATGAGAACTCAACAACATTTTATCAATGCTTGTGTACCCCCCGAACCACAGAGCCAACCGCATTTGCATGTCAACAACTGACAGTAATAACTTTCTGCCAAGTTCAAGTCCTTGTTGAAAGCCGTTTAGAGGTAAGATTTTACTACTACTACTGCTACTACTACTAGTAGGATGAAATAGTACTTTAGAACAAGCTATTTTGAGGGTTATTTTTCTCTTGAGGTTATCATCATACACAAGTAGTGATATAGGAGAAGATGTTATTTTTTCTTAAAGTAGTACGGATCGATTCCGTACATGCGGTGCATTAAGTAAGGAATATCACTTAAAGTGCTTCTTCGTTATTTATAGTGTAATTGTACATACACTTAAATTTAATTTGTTTAAGAATACAATGGTTACTACTGATTTCCATATGTGGAGTAGAAATATTCAATCTGATTTATGATTATTTCTTCGATAGACAATATATTATGATTATTATTATGATATTTTATTTCATTTGAAGACGTTCAACGCAAGTAATGTTGGTCCTACGGAAATGTCCTTATTCAATGTTACTGAGGGTGAGCATGTAGCAGTAACATGTCCAGAGACGAGTACATTCAAAACAAACTGTTCTAATATCGGTAGGTGAAAAGACCATATTAAAGGTTCCAAATGTAAATATTGTACTTGTATAATTGTCAATGGTACTGTAACAGAGAACACAATCACATGACGGTGATTAAATCAGATTATAACAAAATACCAAACATCCAAGTAGTATTGATATCTGAAAGTTATAGATGCATTAGAACTTGCTGCATCTTGGTGGTAGCATATCCTTCCAATGCAGAAAAGATGCTACTTCTGGAAACGTAATACGTTGCGGGGTATCACGAATATCCCACCAGTAACGTGGACATTATTTATCAATCTCACAGGGTTTCATTTTACTAATATATATATCAAATATTAATGGTGTGGAGCCTGAAGTTATGTATTTCTTTCAGTAGTGTATAACTAGCTGAATCGAATCAGCCACATGATCTCATCTCTGGTGAAGAGACAAGGAGTAGCATATTATGATTGAATATTATATTTAGTGTCATGAAAATTGCCGTACATCTGAATTATTTTCGTCATTATGTTATCTGTAAACTTTTGATTACAAAATTTACAAACTCGGTTGATAACGTCTAAGAAACGCTTAACGTCATTGATTAACTGATCCAAATCTCAGAAAATGTATGTCTAAAAGAATGTGCACATTTACAAATAGCAGATATTTATCAAATCTTGAGTATGATGTGACAATACAAAAACAGAGTAAAGTTAACGAACCACGACACCCGTCTTGATAGCTATTTTATCATTCTTGATATAAAAGAAGTTAAAAAATCTCATAATGGGCTACACACAGATCTAACTGTCGTTGTTGTTTCATTGCTTTTCACTGAACAATTGCTTTCAATCTGAAGTTTAAAACTAATCTGTTGAATTACGGTAATTGCTAAGGCTATGTCATCAGTTCATTTTCCATTTCAAAAAGAAATCTTGGGGTACTTTATAGTTTATGTATAGTTATATAGGAGTGATTACTGTGTCACTCACGTAACAAATACGGAAATAAAAGGGGAATCTTAGGATTTTACCAATGACTTTCGTTTCACAAGTTTCGTATTCTTTTTTAAACACTCCCATGAATCAAGGGAGCCAAGGAGCAAACCAGACTTAGTATAATTATATGAAGTTAGGATATTTTTCAGTGTCGTCCCAAACAGTTCTAGCAAACAAACGGTGTGGTGCAAGTTCGTTCTTTTATGCTTTTTAACTAAACATCACATGTTTGCGATGTTTGGATCATGTTGTAGTTTTTCGGGGTGATTACACCTACAAGCATTTGAAATTTTTTTTTTTGGTAAATCACTCCCCAGCTTTTTCCTTTCAATTGTCTGGTGTATATTGTTTGTATTCTATTAAAGATGTAAGGGTCTGAAATATTATGTAGTTCTATGCAACGAAACAAAATCTCTGACTTGACGTAATTTAATTTTGGCTGACATGTTTTCCACCTGTGGAAGACGATTTGTTTATTTGTCAGAGCCTTATGCCGCTGTTTATCTTTGTATGAATGCATACAGTCTTATGAGAGATGACGTGTGAATATGAGGGTAAGAGTGGAAAATTGAAAGATTAACCACAAAACATCTAACATTACGTCAAATCATGACAACAACATTATCTAGGTTTGCTATTGAACCTGAATTATTCATTTCTCTTTAGTGGACCAGAGAAATTCACCAAATCAACGTTGAACTTCAAAGAAAGCTCACGATTGTGAAAGTGATTAAAATAAATTGTCATGTTTCAAGATACTATGGACATATCAGCAAATTTTTTTATATTCAAGATTCATCGAAAAGGTTCATTGCAACAAGATCTCATGAAAATTGCTACATCGAATGTAACTGTGGTAAGATAGGCGCCACAGGAGTTACCATCAACGTATTGCAACATGAAACTCCCACAAATTCATCTTCAACGACCGCAGCCTTACATTATATTGGATCAACCACATCATTGGCGAGTTATAGTAAAGAACAAATGACAGATGGTAAGACACATAACTCAGTCAGTACCGGTATTGGTATGTCCTCTAACGATAATTATATTGTTGTCGTGATTGTTCTTGTAATAGTAGCTATAGGTCTATAGTCGTTAATAGCTGCTGTCAGTTTATGCGTCTCAGATTTTCCAAGACTTAACAAATATCAAACTTAGAATCAGTATTTCCCTAGCAAGTGACAGTAGTTGTGACTGATTCTACTTCAGCAATAATTTAAAAGAAAAACATAACAATAAAATGTTGGATACTATAGTAATGATTGCGTACTGAAGAAATGTATATATATATAGAATACATATATTATTTCTATAGATGCAAAACAAATAATTATTCGTTAAGCTCACATACTATGACTTTTGCTTGTTAAGCATCTGAGGCCAATGGAAAGAACCAAGTGAGTATATAAAGATTACTAGAATATTTTCTAATTCCTGTGTTTGACGATCGATTGGTATCCTAATACAGTATAGCGTTGAAATAGTAAGCTGGATATTTCTTATGTTTTAAGATACCTCATTGGCATTATCTTTATTGTTTTCTTTATTTTTCATGGTCCATTGGCATTCGCTACACCAAAGGCAATCACCAACAACCAACAGCATGTAACTGTATTCCGGTCGCGACTGTTCTTCTAGTATCAGTATCAATCCTGGTGCTTGTCGTTGGTGCTCTATCAATATATATTCGATATTTGAAGATTAATGAATTTCCTAAACCAGTTTCAACGAATAAAGCAATCTTTTTACAACCGGGCGATGCAATGGTTTCTACATATGTTAATGCTGACGCGGGGAAAGCAGCAACGTGTCATACGTGCGTACCTCATGCTGAAGTCATGGTCCCACGAATGATCACTACAGATAATCTCGAAGTGAATTGTCCAGCATCTAAGAGTAATGATGCAAACTGTGACGTGTCCGGCTACGAAATCCCTAAAAATGTGGATTGTACGAATGAAATAAAGTATGAAACAATACATTGAGGAGGAACAAAATTGTCATCAAGCCAAGCGATCGAAATTAACGAATGCTTCTTTTACCGCTACAAATTGAAATGAATATTAATTTCGACATCAATTATTAAAATGTATCATTTGCAATGGTTTAATGTAAGCAATAACCTGATTGACGCTCACGGTAAAAGCAAAATACGGCAAGAGCGATTTAAACTATTTAATTTCAACGGATTACAGTGGTCTAACATGTTTAGGTCTATGAAAAAGTCATTGTACAACTTGTGAATTATTTCTATGACAAAGATCAGTTCTCAAGGTAAAATCGTTGCTGCCCCTTACAAATGAACACATGTAATACGTACCGTTGGTAATTCGTGACGCATCATATTCGAAATACACACAACGGTATAAAGTCGCTGAGACTAATCCAACATAAAAACAAATAAGGCACACCTGCATAAACCATCGAATATAAATAATGCTTGGACAGTGAATAAACATCAGGATAGACCAATACTATACAATCTAAGCCTCTTACGTATATTTAAGTTAGAAGTTGGGTTTCACGTCGTATTGTAGAGTACGTCAACTTGGATAAAATGAGCCCGATGCTAGGCCAATATCTGACGTCTTTTTTGTATCGAAATGTATAATGTAGAAGTAGGTAAGACACCAATACCAACAGACTAGCATCAGGTATAGCAAAATTGAGAAAAGCATATAGAATATGTATTTGTTACAGATTTAAAACTAGACGAAGATACTCAATCTATACGAAAGCAAGTACAGATTATGTGGAAACCACTGTTAACTAAGTACACATTTGAATCATGCTACAGTGTAATTTAGGAAGTTTTGATTTCACATATTTCAAGTCAAGAACAATTTGTTAACATAGCAAACATTACAGTCACAGAGTATGAAGCTCAGAACATTGATTCAGAGCATACATAAAGTATGTTTAAGGATAAGGAAGAATATATAGTATAATATTCCGTATACGTAATTGGAACATTTTGAAATTTATTTCACTAACAAACTAAACTAACAATCCACGTTTTCTTTTATATGCTTCGAGTAACTGTCACAATTGCATGGAGGAAGCAGTTGTTTTCAATTGACAAAATAAACGTATGCATTGCAAAATTGAATCGTGTAGTCACGTGAACACTTCCCCGTGACACTGGAAGACTGAAAATATTGGTCACTGAAAGAATTTAAAGGACATGACCAGGATTTTGTTTTAAGTTGTTGCGGTGTTTTAACATCCATCGTTACAAAACGCTAATGCTCTAAACAGAGTAATGTTACTCTACAACATAATGTATGCGTCAAACTTCATTGGTCATGTTAATTATATTATGACTGTCGTATCATCATCACATATCATGGTCTGCAATTACCGGTCATGATAAACTATAAACCATTTTATATAATGACATGAATTTTCTTTGTGCTTTGTCTGATCACGACATTATATAATGTGAATAATACGTTTCAACTTTTTGCAAAATGATTTCTTATTCAAGATTCATCTGTGAAACGGTTCATATATATGTACCATATATATTCGAAATTTGAAAATTCTGGCTTCACTACAGCAGACCCTACTACTAAGCAACAATTCAACCAAACGTTGGCAAAGGACATCATGAAGATGATTTAGAACGCAACAAAACCGCACTGATGGGAGAAACAATAAACCATCCTGCTTCCGTATTTAACATTGAGGTCGTGGTGTTACCAATGATTAACAACGAGAATATCAAAGAAAGTAGAGCCACAGCTATGAACTCTGGAGCACCCAACAGCCATGGTGGGAACTGTGACATTACACTGATGGAACAAAGTATGAGGCAATGAACTAAGCATAAGTAGAATAGAAACTATTCACCAAAGCAAGCGATTGCATGACTGAACACCTGTTTGGAATGCGTGTCTTGCAATAATTAATGTTAAACCTTACCTGAATGACGCTTCTTGCTAGAAACTGTCCAGTAAGAATGTTGAGTGCCATTACATTTTCGTACGAAACAAAATTCACCTCACATAATTCATTCTCTGATGTTACCGAAACGAAATAAATTAAATAATGTGTTATATTTCTTAAGTGACCCGCTTCCACAAAAACCCATGTGTTTGTTTGTTCCACCTAACGTCACTAACATTGATCATATTGTCTAATATCAAAAGATACCGCGTATCAATATTTGCAATATATTGAGTAAAGCGCATCACTCCAAATAGTAAATTAAAATCTCGTCTAATTGTAAATGCAGCCAACGGAATGATAACACATATTACCTCGCTTTCTTAATTATAAGGATAATGTAGGTTATTAATTGGCTCACTGAATCTCCGATCGGTTTAATTATTAGTAAAGAAGTCCTACTTTCCAAGTGTTTAGCGTCAACGTTTTTCATTTAAACCCAAAGATTAGGCTTGTCGTGAGCAATTGTTCACGACAAGTCTAATCCTTTTGTGTTCCAATTAAATGTGTTATCAAATAACGCCGCCTGAAGAGGAAAGTATATTCATCAGTTCGTTACCCAATCATGACACTTGGTGTTTACTTTAGTGTTGCTTGCGGATATGTCAGGGTCGGATTAACCTTATGTTACAATTTTTGTCGGAGACACCTATATTTCAGTGAGATATATTGGTACCGGATAACGCCGAATTACTCACAAAAGACAGGCGCAGATCCATGAATCCACAATTAGGGGCGGTGTATATCTCGTTTATTTTTGGTATTTGAGTGTTTCTTCTTCTTTTGGCCTTTCCACCAACAGAGCACAATGTTCAGTGTTTGTCAAAATATCGATGTACCTATCGAGAGGATGGCAAGCTGCCGAGAATCCTCGTTTCATATTGGGTTTCCCTTTAAATATTATCATTCCTTTTGAAATTAATTTTGAAGTTCAACTACTTCCTCGTACTTCTAGGTGCTTCTCTCTTATAATATGATGCATGGTCATAGCTTTATAGTGTAGATATGGTGGAGCCTGGGTGCTAAAATCTTCTCAACTGCTTCAGTATAGAAATGTCCTGCTGAAATACATGAAGATATACGCTACCGTACAAACCAATTAATAAACAACTTAAGAAGGACAGCTTCCAGGACGAGCTTGAAAGAATAAAAAACAGAACTCTGTTTCTTTAATGTTCGTCGGTTGTCGCATCGTGTAGAGTCACATAAGATTATTTTAACACTTTCATTCAGTGTGCAAACGAATAATGTTTTATTACGCTGGGTGTCAGTCAGTAATTTATTTGTTGGATAATTTTAATACTGAAACGAATATATTCCAATGAAGATTTAACTACAGCAGAGCCAGTTTGAAACAAGTTTCTCTGTCATATTTGATAATTGGATCAACGTGCTATTGCAGCTATAACGTGTACAAATTGTTAGTGCTGGTTTGCTTGTACTACTTTACTTACTTTTATCTTGGAACCGCAGAATTCTCTTTAATCTGTAGACAAGAAGGAACATTAATACAATTATCATGCATGTTTATATCTTCGTGGGATCATTATCTTTCATCCATTGTTGTATGAGCATTAGTCCACCTTGTACTGAGACTGCCTATCCAGATGAAAGTAGAACCGCAGCCATCGGTCAAAATGTCACCTTCGAATGTGAAATAGATGAAAGATGTGCGTATTTTTATTGGTTCATCTACCTTGCAAATACAAGTCGCATTGAACTCTTTGAACGAGAATGCAAGAACAGCTATAAAGCATGTCACGAAACAACATATGATGGACGAAACGTTCTTCGTTTAACTGACATAGATAATCGTGTAGATGGATATTACCAATGTTTTTGTGTCTCAAACCCACCATTCGCCTTTGCGTGTGAGCGATTGTTTGTCGGTTGTCAATTTGAAGTCTTCGTCAATAGCGTATTGATGGTAAGAATTTAAATGTTTTAGGAAAACATTTGAAATTTGATTTAATATACATTAGACATAAGATTAACAAACAAGATGGAATAAAATAGTGTTAAGGAAACTTGATCATGCTCTCTGTTGTAATGACGAGTTTATGATATAACGCTCACAAATGTATTTTTAATCAAAACTCCTTACTTTGGTATTTACATAGACGTTTTACGTCTGATCTTAGTTTCAAGAAAGAAAACAGTTTACGAGTTCGCTTTCAGTGATATCCATTTTTTATCATACATTAATTAGTTTGTGGTTTTAAAAGTACGTATGTATTGTTATAATCACTTTCGAATAGGACATTGTATGTTAATTTTCTTATTAATAGGAGCAAAATCCTGACTGTGATATTATTATTCCGTCGATAAGCATGCATCAATGTTTGAACTATATTTTGGTTTCAGTTCGATTCAAGTAATGTTGGTCACACGCAGACTGATGTAATCAACGTTACAGAGGGTGAAGATATAAGAGTGAATTGTCCAAACACCAGTAACTCGCACAACTGTTCTGAAGGTAGGTAAACATTGAGACTGAAGGAGGGTTTCCAAAACTTTAAATGTTTGATTAAAAATTGCTGTTAACTGTTATCAGTGTATTTTCTTGGTATGAAATACATATATCGTAACGGTATCTAAGATACATAAATGGTATAATCCCTATATGCTGCTTCTCTTCATCGAACGTCATCAACGACCACTCGAACGGTTTGACGGTGACGTTGGAGATTAACTTAACAACAATTCATTCTCAAGGAAGAAAACCCTCATGTCACTTTTCAGAACTAAAAGGTTATCTATTAAAGCAACATATTAGTTGGGTTTCACCTGAGTGTTATTCTCACTAAGCCATGTTATGGCATATAAGAACTCGCAATTGGGGTTTGGCTTCTGCAATTAAAAACTGGTACCTTCATCAAAGACCTTATTATATAATTTACAGGAAAGTTTCACAAGGTTGAATTTCAATTTGTTCTTACATTTTCAATATGTTCCTACGAGTTCTTAACAGCACCTACAAGACATTTCCTACCGAAAACTTTAGAAGAAAACTTCAAGAAGATGTTCAAAATCTGAAACAAAAATAAGGTCCTAGCTGGTATTTCCATATAAACTGTTCGACTTTTGAGAAAGAAGATGACATTTTCAGTAAATAGTTGACAGTGTGAGAAAATACTTGAAATGTAGAGAAAAGGGAGAAATAAAGAACTGCACAGGTGGAATTTTCAATGCCACATTTGGTGCACCGACCCATTTACAAAACTAAAATGTTTCTGAGGATACCCTGAACAACACCGGTTTTCCGCCATCCAACTCACTGTTAATACCTTCCTAGACCACTGCTGTAGCATCTAACACCGACTTAAACCAAGATACCGAAAGAACAAACCAGAATTAGTTTAAAAATATGAAGTTAAGCTTTTGTCAGTGCTGTCCCAACCAGTTCTAGCAAAACAAACTATAGCAAACAAATATATCCATATATGGTTTCGGGTTTGAGCAAGTTCATTTTTTTGTTCTTCTTAACTAAACTTCACATTTTTGCGATGTATGGAGGAATCTCGTTGTAGTGTTTCGAGGTGATTACACCTGCAAGCATTTGCAAGGTTTCTTTGTAATCACTTCCAAATCTCTTCCTGTCATTTGTCTGGTTGTTTATTGTTTGTATTATATTAAAGATGAAATATTCTGAAATATAGTTCTATGAAACGAAACTAACGAAACTATGAAATCTCTGTCTTTAATTTTGTCTGACATTTGTTTTTGGCGGATTCTTATGCCGCTGTTTATCTTTGTATGAATGCATACAGTCTTATGAGAGATGAAATGTTAATATGAGGGTGAAA
>JAAAKB020218518.1:0-11527 GCA_010014835.2 Apostichopus leukothele | reverse complement strand
TAAGCTGCTTCTACCGAGGTAGTGGTCCTGTTCTGGTGGGTACTCGCTCAGGACGGAGAGGAGATTGTCAACATTGAGGTAGTTATCATCATCAAGATGGCAAAACCACCTAACAAAACAAGTAGAGATAAAAGACAAAAAAAAAGAGTTATTTCAATCAGTAATGACAATGAATAGGTGGATACTTTTATCTGTGTACGATAATTGATGTTGATTTGAGTTTTAGTGAATCCAGACTTGTACTTAACTTCTACCTTGTAGCATACAGTAGTCCCATGTACTTGTACTCAAGCTTGTGGATTTGTTCCCAGATTGTACTCAGAACTTTTCTGAAATCTAGTTTGAGATACAAGATTTAGTACTCATAGTCTCAGTTGGGGTCTTGAACTCACGCTGGTACTCACACCGAGAATTGTACTCGTGTTAATGCTGCGGTAATCGTACCAGTGTCATTCTACTCTTACCAATTCAATGGTAGATTCTGACCTGTATTAAATACTTAAAGTTACTTAAGTCATCCTGTAAATTATCTCAGCATCTGGACATGGACAACTTGTTGAACTGTACTGTAGAGTAGTGTCATAACCAGTCTGTTATATCCATTTCTAATTTCACAAAGTACTCACACCGAGATTATTACAGTCAAGGAAGTAACCAAATAAATGCCAGTCAGGGACCAGATGCTCCCTTCACTCCTCTGCCACCCCTCCCCCACCCCATAACTTGTTAAACATCCTGCATAACCAATGCCAGGAATCATTTTGTAATCATGCTTAGTCACTCTTCGACAAAATTTTCTTTAAAGGAATGTATACTGTGGACAGCAACATACCAACATTTGTTGCTGAAATGATAAGTTATTGTACAGATCTACAGTAGGAGCATACCCTTGCAGGTGCCTGACTACACTCAAGTGGACCCCCTGGTTCAGTGGTTCCTAACAATAACCTACACACTGAAGGCCACCTTTTACAGAAAGAGGACCCTATAGTCTAGGAAACCTTATCCCCCCCCCCCATTAGAAAATATGAGCCTTGTACTATTGTACCAATTGTGTGACAAGTCTCTCCATAGAAATTTAAAATAAAATAGTCTACCTTTGAAAAAGCCAAGAATAATCAGAAAAAAGAAATACTAGACCTCAAATTTACTATTTAACTGACTAACTTAATTCGACTAAATTCACAAGTTTCAGTTACATCCTCTGGCAAGTTTCCCAAGATTCACTAAAACATTTTCCTAGTGAATGCCTAACAGAGTTGTTGTATTTACCCAGTAATTAGCTGAAGCAGATGTCTAACGACAAATAGCAATGACAACTGACAACCCTCAAAAACGACTCTATTTATGCAAAGTAATCTACAGCATACCTACTGTACAGTGGGATTAAATTAGTGTCAATGTTCATTAAATTCAAAAGTATTTCAAATTTTCTCAACGAGTTTCTGTAAATATTACCTTCTTTAGCGACTGTATATCACTTTAATGGTGTGAATTTCAACAACGCTTTGTTATATCTGAATGGTTCAATATATCAGAAAGACAGTTGTTTAACTATTACCCTGTACTGCCAAGTGTTGACTTCACATCTGTAACCGAATCAATGCGGAGAACTTCACCAAAATCTAATTAAGCGTACCCTTTACAAAAGGTGCTATGTGGGCTGAACCTCACTGATTAACAACTTTGGAGGGGAAAAAATAGAATTCAATAAAAAAGCCTGTCTACCACAGTTGTTTGTTTGGGTGGCCTTGACTTTTCAAAATAGTACCCTGGATAAACTGAACTCAAAATATTGAAGGCTGACTTGTAGTAAACAACTTCCACACATACATACTGTACCTTCATACATATTACATACATACATACACACACATTCGCATACATACACCCTAACACGAATACTGTACCTACATACATACATGCTTACATACACATACATACAAACATATACATACATACATACATACATACATTGTTTTACTGGAGCAGTTATCCATAACAACCCTTCCATCATGCCTAACACATCCCTCCCTATCCCCAGCTGACCCTTCCTGTAGGTCCTCCATCCAGCACCTGGTACCCTTTAATGTAACTTAGATAATCTCCAGTTGATATACCGGTCCATCGATTAGCCTTAATACTTCTAGTTAAAGCCACTGTTTGGTAAAGTCTCTCTTAATCTGATAAATGGCCTAGAGCTGGACGATCCAAAGTTTATGGTAGGTTACAACTGCAAACAACTTCTTAGAACTTTTATTAGGAGATCTCAGGATGTCAGTTTGATGTGGGTTAACTTTGAAGTAGTCAGTTCAACAGAATCAACACTCTGGTTCTTTGCATATCTCTGATTTACAAGTAGTCAGATCCAAATGGAGACCACAACTTTCAACCAAACTAAGCAAACATGAGTGAACAGCTTAGCTTAGCATGTTTAGCAAGGCTAGGTCATACATTAGTACCATACTAATCAACATACCATAATGGTACACTAACACCTACTGCACAGCTTTTACAAAAAATTTAAGAAAATTTCAGACACAACCTCAAAGTACTTGGATTTAATACTTCATCTGCAGAGGGTCAAAGTTCGTCAAACCTTGAGTCAACTTTGGACAAGGATGTGATCATTGACCACCTACTGTAAAAAGTACTAACCCACACCATACTGTAAGGGCACTAAATGAACTACAGAATGTGGTTTCCATCATTTAGACGTTCCTAATGACAGAGTTATTTAACCATTCATTTTAATACAGAAAAAGTACAAGTGTTTCCACAAATTTATAATGCATTGTTTTATAATATGCACTCACTGTCTCTCTTCTGTTAGGCCCTGTTCTGATACTGACCATCAACATCTCCAAGCACAGCTGCATACATAGTTAACGGAGTGCCATGATGTACAAAGAAAATTTTTACCCAACATGCCTCCCACGTTGCAGGAAATAAACAATAATAAGAGTTTTGTATTTCGTAGCAGACGAACTTTCAGGGGAAAGATCAAGAAGGGTCGCTTAGCTTCCTTCAACCTGATATTTCCTGCTTTTAGTTAAATTTTATTTCTCGGGGTACTTAAGGAAGGGGTGGAGCGATCGCCCCGTAGCTCCCCCCCCCCCCGGCCCCCTGGCTACGTCCCTGCCTGAACATGAACCTATATAACGATTGTTAATTGTCCAGTCATCTTCTCCATGATAGGGAAGCGAGTCGTTTTGATTCACTAGTGTTCACCGTACCACTTATCTATTTTGGTCGATGTAGACTGATTATACTCCAGTGCACCCTCTGAAATGATTTTTGACAGATAATACAAAAATAGATACTTGTACATCGACTGGTAGTGTAAACTTAATGTTCAAAAACAACTACAAATTGATTTCTTATACACAAAAAGTCATAAGCAATACATATAAAAACTAATAAATACATTTTTGCTGCTCTCAGGTCAAAAATTTTCATCAGAACAAAGGTTGAGCGTACGATTTCGTCACCAGCTCGAAGATTCCTAATAATGATCTATAGCACTTTATCTGTAGCTGTGATCGCTTCGCTGTTTATTTGGAAAGCGTAATTTGATACGATGTGTAACATATAAATTCCGATCGACGTTATTCATCCTCAATTTCAGATGTTCATAAGTGAAGTGAACGGTTGATCGAAGTCTCGTAAATATGTTACGAGGCGCATCAAATGATCCTTCCTTGAAGAGAGCTGCAAAACGAGAAATGGTAAACGATCGAGATCACTAAATTAACAATAACACTTCTTTTGCCTGTGTTACTTGTCTGTAGGCCTACCTGTCCGTTTTCATTCGACTTTTGCCCCAGTCTACTCTAACGTTTATGTAACCATAGACTCGTATATGCCAGACTTAGCCTACGTTACTTCAATCATAAGAAATATTTAGTATTAATACTGTGTGCTCTACACAACAGTAATTTAGTATGCAATTACAACAGTTCAGTATTTGTTAAACATGACTGATATAAACACTGTTGGGCCCAGAATTTATTACCAAATTGTTGATTGAACTGTGATCTCTTTGAAGGGTTGATTCCAGCGTTGAGCGATAGTCATATAAGCTACATTTATAACATAGCCCAACTAAAGCTAGCTGGGGTAGTACAGAGCCTATAACTAGGTCGTACTGTTGTTACTTGTGTTAGGCCTATAGCGTGGAGGGTCCAAAATAGTTTCCACATTTGGCCTAGCACTTCATTGTCAGAAAACTAATGATTCAATCGAAGAAATGTTTCCACCTTTGTGCACATTGTACATAAGGTATAGTTGTGTTTTTGCTGTGTGACACTTTTATGTCGAAGTTTTTACCAGTTTTGGATTAAGTATACCTCACTCAGTAATGTATGTCTGTTTGACCTGTTGTCTTGCAAGTGGTCCCAATTTTGTTCATCCTATGAATTATTATTAATTATTATTATTATTTTGAGATTAGAATGGGAACTGCCTTCAAAGGAGAGGAAATCATGAAAATGCATAAGGACATATGTTTTGAAAAAAATATGCCTTTGAAACACTGAGATCTTATAAAAACTCTTAACATATTGAACAAAGGAATGTATGCCACATTTTCTCCCTGGCAGTCTCAATAACTTGTTTGTACAACAAAGACAATGCTTGCAAGTGTTAGTGAAGTTCTCTTTGTTTACATATATGCATGTCTTGAATAATTTGGTATAGATTGCACTCATTCCTGATATCTGTTGTGTAATCATACCCAGTGAACAAATTAGAACCCAAAGAAATTGGGACAATTCACTTTATAAGCTAGGTCTAAAAGAAAACAAGAAAAATTTAAGTTAGACTAAGGACTATGATATAGCTACGTAGTCTTGCTATGTGGTAAAAATTATAAGCATAATCAGTATTGTGTTAGACTTATTAAATGTGAGTAATTCCTTAAAGAAAGGAGAATAAGTTTTCCCCATCTGGTTATTGGTGTCCTAGTTGAGGAGTTTCCCATGCCTCGTGGAGAAACTTGGATTAAAGGGTAGCCTAACAGTGTATCCTGAAAATGGGTAGTAGACTTGAAGCATGTGACTTGTAAGATCAGAATGGTTACAGGACTGGTGCCATTGCCAATTTCTGTGCTTAAATTAAGAGTAGCTATATGGCCGAGTCACTATTGAAAATGTTCCACTACATTTTGCATAACTTTGCCGGGGCTACAGTACTTACCTCAAAGTTCCGGACAGTTTTTAATATGTTGTAAATCCAGCAAGGATGCTCATGTAGAGAAAACATGTCATGCCTGTGGAAATCGGGATATATGGTTTTCCGGTCTGATATAAAGTGAAAATTAGTTTTCACGATTAATCATGGTAAAATATGAATTAAAAAGCTCTCAAGTAATTGACTATGCACAGTTCTGTTGTTGATTCCTAACACTAATGTAGTCTATCAATATGATGAGGTCAGTTGTTGATACTAGTATGATGGACTAACTAATAACTATATGTATCTTTTTGAAATGGCTTAAAACAGGACTGCCCCAGACTTTTCAAAATAATAAACTATGAGTGTCAATTATAATTTTATTTTCTTATAATTAATAGAAGTAATTTTAATGATGAGACTTGTTGCTGATTTCTATCTTTAATAAAGATCATCTATATTCTTAGGTAAATTTTCTAGTCTGTATACATGAATTGTTTAGAAATGCATGTTCAATGTAACAAAATAATTGCAAACCTCTACCCTTTCTGCAACACACATAAGGCCTGCAATTAAAGGGTTAGTGTGTGAAATTTTGGTATCGATGAAAAGTTTCCTAATCAAATACATATTTGGCAAACAACAAAGATGACATTGAATGTACAGGGGTCACAAAGGCAACGTAGTGAATGGTGGCACATTTTGCAACAGTTTTTTTTTGGACACTTTGAACCAGTTTGTCACGGTTGATAAATTAAAGCATCAGGATACTACTTTTTGGAAAGTCTTAAACCTTTTATAGCAGAAGACATTGCTGCTCTAGTATACTGTGTTTATTTCTTTGAGAAATGATGAATATTCATTGTGTTATTGTTCTCCTTTTAGGTACCCAACTATGATCCTGACAGAGGGCAGCCTTGTTTAAAATGTGGGGATGCTTGTCCTGGGCTTGCTCTGCATTTCTGGAGGTAAGTGTCAAGCTCCTAAGGTTAGTTATATAGTGGAAAAAAAACTTGAAATGTACAGTTTATACTTGACTTTTGAGCCAAAATATGCACAGTTGTACCTGTGACACTTATCTGCCTCTCTGAGGTTTTTCTTTCAGATCTGAAAGACTGCCCTCAATTTTAAAAAAAGGTAATTGAGGAGAAAGGTAATTGAGGGTTTGAAGTTTTCTGGATTTATTTTTTCAAGTTTTTATTCATTTCTTTATTAATTCATATGATTCAAATGCCTAATTCAGCTTAAGCAAATCATGCTGTGAACAGGCTGTGAAAGTAGAAGCACATCACAAACATGTTGCTGACTTCAGTATAATTTGAGCTCATCTGATGAGGTCATTTATGGGCTCAAAGGAGTTCAAGTATTTCTTTAAATTTAACTCAGTGACATACAACCAATTGCTGTGGAAGTTAAGCAGGGGTTTTCAGTGGCCTGAATTTGTGGGGGAATGGTCAATCAATTCCTGTTAGAAGTAGAAGATTATGGTTCTCATATTTTTGCTTGCTGTCCAATTCCTGTTTCACTGCCTTACCCTAATCCCCACTGTATTTATGTAAACTTTGTTTCATACCTTCCAGTCTTTTTTGACTAGTTGTTTTCTTCTTCATAGTCGAATATTGCCAACTATAAAACTGCAGTGATATTGATACCTGGAAAATTATGTTTCTAGCATGATTCAGCAGATCTAATAAAGCTTTCCTGGTGAGTTTGAATGTAATGACAAACGATAACAGTCATAGCTTTAATGTGCTTAGTATTTCCCACTCAATCAAATTATGTGAGATATAGCAAGGTTTTCATCTCATTTGTATTAAAGTAGTATTGTAGTCACTCAGACACAACATATGACTGCAGTGGATTTGAGATTAAATCGACCAAACACAGGACAGCAAATTCTGCTAGACATGCTGTTTCTGGTTTAAAATGATAACACTGTAATCTTATAATGCTGGTATTTTTGAATATTTACTAAACAGGAGGAAATGGCTATATTTGAAATGAGTGGACCTGAACTTGGAAAAAAAAAAAAACCTGTAAGTTTAGATATAAGGTTAGATGATTGAATGAAACTGTGACAGATATTGTTATTATAATTTTTTTTTAGATATATTTAACTTTTTAATTGCATTCATTAGATAGGCAGCAGTAGTAGTAGACTCTTTTCATACATGTTTGCTAGTTTTAATCTTGTAGCCTGATTATACACATGGCATTGGGGGAGGATTAAGGAATAAATTGCTTCAGACAATTTTATATAGGTATATTAACCACCTGGAAATTCTTCAGGAATGTCATACATTTCCAGCTGTATGTGAGACATTACTGGACAATCTCTGGACAATATAATCTCTGGACATAATATAACATAATTTAGTGTCTTAATGGACATAATCTCTTAATGGACATAATGTAATCTCTGGACAATACTGGAAAATTGCCAGTAGTAGCGTAAGACACTTCTAGGTCTTTCTGAAGAGACATTGGAGTAGCTTGCTGAGAACACCAGATTTATAGTTTCTTTGGGTTTGTGTAACTTACTGGAGCATAAAGTTTGGTTTTGTCCAAGCCTTTTAGAGGCTAACAAAATATGTTGTTTGATTTCAAGAATATGTAGGCCCCTTGTACAATTAACAGGCAGCCATAAAGCAATCTATTAACTTTAAAAATGGCAGTCTGGAACGGTAAGTGTTGCAATCTGCTTTCTCTAGGTCTACATACATCCAAATTGGCTCAAAATTAAGTGTAAAAAGCATGGAATAGCCATCGTGAATATGATGATAGGTAGGGCTAAGCTTTTGATTTGAAGTTACTGCATGAACAGTATACAACTGTATGTACATGAAATGCTAATATTGTGAGTGTGACCTAAGAGACTCTGAACCCTGTGGCCAAAGAACAGCATACACCTGAAATATGTCCTGTTACTACATTTTTATGCATACCGATGAAGGCTCCAATCCATTAATTACAAAACTAACAGGTTGGCATGGAGTGGTCACATGACACTATGACAGCCAATCAGAGCCAAAGAAGAAGACAATGGAGAGAATTGGATTGTATGTATGTATGTATTTTTAGATCCTCCTGGCCTCCTGGCCTCATTGGTTTATCAAAGCCGCAAGCTGACCGAAGTCAGTCTCTTAGATTCATATTCAACGTCCATGATTATGAATTGTTAATTGTCAACAACTCTGTAACTGGACGACATACATTAATCTGGGAGTGACTCGAACCGGGGACCTTATGATTGAAAGGCACCGGCGTTAACCACTGAGCTAACACTCCTAGAAATGAGTAACACTTCTAGAAATGAGTAAATTACAAACTTTGATGGATGAAACTAGAGAACAACATAAAATTTAAAACAAGTTTAAAACAAGTTAAAACAAGCAGAGCTTTCTGTACGGATTAAACAAGCTTAGTGAAAAGGTGCAAAAGCTAATTTTTACATAGGTAGCAATGATATTCGTAACTCTCAAAGTAAGAACAGTAGTCACCTAGTCAGAGTAAAGACTGGTTTCACAGCCTAGATCTGATCGCTGTGTTGATGTCATTGTTCACTTTTAACTTTGCAGTCTTTCTGAAGTATCTTTTCAAGTAACCAAAATATGATTTCAGATTACTTTAAAGCAGTGCTCACTAAAAGAACACTCTGGTAAGCTTTGTAAATTGCAACCGTTCTCACATGTACTGCAATTCACGTCTTCCTGGGTGTATGAGCTTTGAGAGTTTGAAGTAAAGGTACTTTTGTACTCTGTTCGACAGTTGATCATATTAACATTTTATAGCCTACCCATAATCTTTTCTTACTTGAATTAGTCATATAAATCAACAAACTGTGAAACCAACAAACCCAAATCGGTTCAAATTTTAACAATGGCTGTCTTGAAATAGAAAATAAAAAGAATAAGTTTGATGGTGCTACAAAGAATTGATGAACTGAACAGGTTAAATTTACAATTGAGACCTGCTGCTGTTCTTTATGAAAACCTTTTATTGGCTTCCTTTTATGGCAAATTTTTCTTTTACAGAAAGGTGGGCGGGTTGGTGTGAACAGTCGATCAAATTTGGAAAAAGCGTTAATTCCCAGGATTTAAGGCATTGAGTGTGTTACCAAAAGAACCTTTAAAATCAAAGGTTTTAAGTTTTAACAGCTATTTGCTAACCACCCATGGTGTCTGTACAAGTACTAAAACATTGTATTTTAAATAAACATATTTTGTAAGCTGTGAACAAGTATCTAGCCTTGTTGATGCAAAGTGTGGAGCCCAGGTACATGAGGCCATCTTAGGAATTGTTACAGTATTAATAAATACTATCACACGCAAATGTTGAATGATGTATCAATATTGTTTAATCACATACAAACAAACAATTTGTTGAAGATTGGTAATCTGCCCCGATCACAGTCCTGTATGCATACAGTGTCAGTCGCGGAGATGCAACGTTGGGTCGAGTTTGACGTATTTGGAAAACAAAACACAAACAAAAACAGCTCATTGGCAAGAGTATGTAAACTATGTTAGTGTGTGGCCAACCTATGTAATTTAACTCTGTGAAACATTGTACATGAACATTTAATAAAGCCACAACTGGTGATCCATTAGTTGCAAATTAAATCTTTATGACAATTATGAGAACTGCAAAAAGTTGCCTCCCATGTTTCCACTCAATCTTCAGAAAAAAAGAAACAGTTTCACATTAATGTTAGGAATGTTTTAGATATGTAGTGAGAGTAGCTGCTTACTAGTCTTGCCAAGGTAAGCAGAGATACATGGGTAGCTAGTAGTAGTGTAGAGTAGTAGAGTACTGTATTTGACAAGTAGCAAGCAAATGGATTAAAGATTTTAAAAGCATCACTGCATGTGTAGTAGTGAAGTTTTAACTGTAATTGCACTGCTATCCCACAGGTCCCTCACCCTAGCCCCCTTGATTTTGGATAATACTAGATGGCGGATGTCATTGGAAATCCGTCTATATGCCTGTCCTTCCTCAAATAGCTTGAGATCAGTTGAAGTGTACAAGGACGGCGATACCTGCGGGAATCGGTGTTCTCTTACCGTTCGTTAGATAGCTTCTCCTTCTTCCAGTCCTCTTCTGATTCGATCAGTTTTCATTTCTCAAGATAATTAGGCTGTGTCACAATTGTTTCTCTCTTTGTCTGCCATTTGTCAGTTCATTCTTTAAAGTATCTACTGTAGATGACTGAGGGTTTTTTTTTATCAGATCAATTACCGATTTGTTGTCAAGGTTGTTTTTGGCTGAAATTGATGGTCTATAAATATATGTCCACAGAACTTTAAAAAGGTAGAGAGTTTTCAAAAATGGATGAATAAGGAAATATAACACAGTAACACATATGAAGTAAGATGGAAGCAGGGTTCCTTAGCTTTGTCAGTGGGAATGGTGTTGTGTTTCCTCATTAGGTGGCATACAGTTAGCTCTAGCCTACTGTTACCCATACCATTATGGAAGGGAACATAACTTGAGCCGTGTAGATACAACAATGTCCTTAACAACTACAACTACAACAAAAACTGTTAGATAATGGCATGTCAAAGACTCAAACAGTTCATAAAAAAAACAAAAGCTTTTAAAATGTAGGTCTGTCTCTTAACCTTTGAATGGAGACAAGTAGGTTTATTACTCGTTGAAAAAAGAACATTGAGGAGCCAGTAGAGTGTGACCTATGACATTACTAAGAACCCATCCAGACCTAGACATGGCAACCTGCAAGGTCAGAGGTCAGTGCTAACTGGTAACCAGTTGGCTCAACACACAGTATTAGTCGAAGAATGCAGAATCTTTGTGGAGACAGGTAAGTGAGGAACTTTCATATATTAGCCAAACCAGGTAAGTTTTGACATTTTTCAGCATTATGACCAAACAAATTATGACTCAGGAGAGCAATAAAATTCCATGAGCCACCACATGTTCTTGGTCAGAGAATATTCCATGTTTAACTCCAAACACCTGTGGATCTTTAGATATCCATGGAAAATATCCCAAAGGATAGAACTAATAGCACTTACAGTCCTAACGACAATGTCAGATGCATCTAAGTTGATTTTTTTGTGGCCATATTAACAAAATAGTAGTAAATATTATTAGGCTACACCCTTGATTTAGAAGCAAGTGTGACATACACTGCTGTTGAGCCAACTGTATGTAAATTTATGCAAATGAGCCAATTTATAAAAGGGAATTTCATCTCAACAAAATAACAGTCATGCTCCGCACAACTACCTCAAGTATCTCCGAAAGAGAACAAAATCCAAATGGTCCTTCTCAGTGGAATTAGATTATAGCCAAGGTTCACTCATTTAAAATTTAGGGATTGGGCGGTCAAAGT
>JAAAKB020218409.1:0-11530 GCA_010014835.2 Apostichopus leukothele | reverse complement strand
AGTATATAACTGCTGCCGACTGGAGGGATTGTCTCTGGGACAGGTTATCATTGACCAGGGGTAATATAATGTCTGTATAGCGCTTTGAGACCTATCGCTGGTAAAAGGCTGGTAAAAAGCAAATATTATTATATTATTATATATGTATATCAATATATGTTATCAATATATTTGTTATCAATAGTGTATTTGTATATATGTGATATGCAGATAGTATCAAATTATGATATCGTCGATATGATACATAGTGTCAAGATATGGTGTGTGGTATCTATATATAATACCAGTATATCATTGATAATAATATTACATGACTGAGATATCAACATTATAATTTGTTCGTAGCATCATCATTTTGTACGTTTCATAAATTCTCTTCGATTTCCTTTATTCTTAGTCAGTTTTTTTTTTTTCAAGTCTTGTTTTTTTGCATTTTGTTTTTACAGACTTTGAAGAAAGGGTCAAATGATGAGGAACAGGGCGATTTTCTGAAAGAAGCAATCCTCATGAGGTAAAGATACAACTTGCTAAATTCGAATAAATAATAAAGAATTCCATTACAGAACTTTATATGCAATGCTACAGAATAATGTAGTACTATAAAGAAACAAGAACCTTGAAAATACTTTCTTTTACATTTCAGTAATTTCCATCACGCTAATATAATAAGCCTGCTTGGGGTTTGTCTGGATAACGATCCTCAGTACCTTATTCTAGAGTTGATGGAAGGAGGGGACCTCCTGACCTACCTCAGAGCTGCTCGATCCACACAGGAGACTAATCCTAATCTGACAGAGGCAGACCTAGTGGATATCGTGACTGATGTAGCCAGAGGATGTAAATATCTGGAGGAGATGCATTTTGTACACAGGTAAGATCATAATGATAAGTACGGTTGTGAGTGATGTAGCCAGAGGATGTAAATATCTGGAGGATATGCATTTTGTACACAGGTAAGATCAGGATGATAAGTACGGTTGTGAGTGATGTAGCCAGAAGATGTAGATATCTAGAGGAGGATGCATTTTGTACACAGGTAAGATCATGATGATAATAAGTATGGGTGTGACTGATGTAGCCAGAGGATGTAAATATCTGGAGGAGATGCAGTTTGTACACAGGTAAGATCAGGATGATAAGTACGGTTGTGAGTGGTAATGTTATGTCATAGGTAGTAGGATTTGGTAAGGTAATGTTATGGTAAGTGTGTGGTGAGTATGGTTGTAAATGGCAAAGGTTTTAATGGTAATTGGTAAGTGTGTGTCTGTGATAGGTCAGTTTGTGTGATATAATTGTCATGTTTGTTATGGTGGTGGTACGGTTCTGATGGATATGATTGTGGTGGCTACAGGGAAGGGCAGAGGTGGGGAGGGGGGAATGGTTAAGTTGGTGACTGGTACAGAAGTAGGTGGGTATGGTTGTTTCAATCTTGCATGTGGCAGGAATGGGGCTTTGCAGCGTTTCCAGCGCAAAGTAACGCTATGGCGTGAAGGACCTGACAAGCATGTTAACATGCCGAATGAAGCCGGCTTACAGGTTGATGGACAAGTTCAAAGGTTCCACTTTGCAGTTTGAAAAAAGTACCTCAGAACTCACAGGTGATTAAAACAATTAGGTCTGACTTGAAAGTTAGGAAATGTTTCCAAAGATCTCTTCCTCAACAATTATAAACGTAATTGTATATACTACTAATGTTAAACTCACGGTAATGTAATGATCTGCAGTCGGAGCCTGCGACTTGTGAAGTTTTGCGGAACTACATAGGATCAATATGACATAGCCCTCTGTTGACTTTGAGCGTGGCTGGCGGGTTCCATTGTCTTGGTAGGTGAGGTCATGAAGAAGAGAGTATTTTATGAAAAAGCCAACATCTGCAGTATTTTATCCTCATTTAATCTACCTTTAGAGCAACCATATTTCATATCCTAATTTAATGGGAAGGTCTGCTTGGGCTATACTTTATACAAACGATGATCTTGCTTTCTGTTTGCAGAGATTTAGCTGCTCGAAATTGTCTGGTGTCTTGTAAGGGCTACGAGGATGCCAAGTGTAGGATAGTGAAAATCGGTGATTTTGGTCTGGCTCGAGATATTTACAAGAGCGACTACTACAGAAAGGAGGGCGAGGGTCTCCTTCCGGTCAGATGGATGGCGCCAGAGGCTCTCATTGATGGACTCTTCACAAATTCTTCGGACATCTGGTGAGTGAGACATTTGGTGGTAAACTAAGAAGATGTTTTATTTGCTATTGGAAACACAGATGAATTCTTGAAAGTAATAAAAGGCAGTATTTAAAGAGTCTGTTGCCTAGTATTGGTTTAAAGACCAGCTCTGTTACAACTACGGTAATAACATATCTAAATCGGGCAGTTTTGCTGAACATTCCAAGGGTACTAGTTTGTATAAAGGTGAAACAATGTATTTTTTTTTATTTCTCTTTAACAGGGCTTTTGGTGTTCTAGTATGGGAAGTCTTTACATTTGGTCAGCAACCCTACCCAGCTAGGACAAACATTGAAGTCTTAAAGTTTGTGACAGAGGGCGGCAGACTTGAGCGACCACAGGAGTGTGTAGACGATATGTAAGTATCACTTTCATCCTAAACCTGTCGAAAAAAAAGGTAAAGGAAAAAACACAAAACGTGAAGTGGCATGGATCCCATATTTGATACAAGTTCCTTTGCCTTTTCAATTTCCTATCCCCCTCAACTTCTTCCCTCTGCCCATCCAGTGCCATTTCTGTATAACTTTAAGGATTACTGTAAGTAGAATCTTGTCATATTACTTTCAGGTCCCTACCAAATATTGGAATGTGTCCTCTCTTTGCCGACCACTCATGGTCAACCTTCCATTTCTTAGTCTTCAGATAAACGATGCCTCATTGTACAATTTTTGTCATCAAAAGGACGAACACATTTTTCGGCAGGCGCATTAGGAGGCACCACTTTTAAGAAGTTTCTATTCTTTAGATAGTTGCGGTTTGACTATATTCCTAACGCTACTGAAGAAAACTCCAGATGAACTAGGTGGTCTTAATAACTCTCTTTGATCTTCTGTCTTGTTCTTAGAAAGTTCTTATTTTCCAGATGAGGAATATTAATCTTTCTTCAATTCTTTTCCCCATCGTCTCCCATGCAGGTATGCATTGATGATGAAATGCTGGGAAAAGTCAGCAAAGGTTCGACCGTCGTTCCTAATAATATTGGACAGGTGTGAAAACTTCCGCCGGAAATCTTATGGCCCTGGCTATGATAACGATGCTTTCTTAGGTGAGCTTTTATCTCTCTTGATTGCAATGCTTGTTGCTCTTCTTAAGAAGTGGACTGCGATCGGATTGGGGTGGGTTAGACAGTGTTGGGTGAGGGTATGGGGAAGGGGGAGGGGTATTGTATGGGGTGGACATTCATCATATCAGATAAGTTGGTGATTTATTTTCTTAGCAAATTAGTTGCTGAGAATAATTTCTGTCATATAAAACCATACCACAATTGGAAATTTGTGCATTTTCAAATCATAATTTTTAAGCTTTAGCGTACTCAAAGCTAAATAAACTTCTCTTGGTTTTTTGTCATCTGCAGATGAAAAGATCAACTACAGTAAAGTGAACCAAAGTCTAAATACCGATGATTACTTGGAGCCAATGGACAAGAACGATCTGAAGCAGAAACCACCGAATCTCGTGGTCGACGATAACGGAAATGCCAAGGTGCCAGCTTCGAGAGAGAAGAAGAGAGAGGGTAGTTTCAGAAGGCTTCTCCCAGGGGGAGGCGATGGTGGACCTAAGAGCCCCCAGCCTAGACTGGAAGCTGCGGCAGAGCAACGGTCTTGGAATCAGAATAAGACAGCAATAGATGAGAGGTACTTGGCAATGCCCGTCGGGAGGAGTGTCTCGTCGGTCCAAACCGGAACCAAACCGGAGGTCAAACCGAGCGTAAATGTGGCCAGGGGAGAGAGCGTCAATATCCCAGCTGGATCTACGCCAAGGCTACAAGAATCGGGTTCCAAGAAGAGAAGGGCCCCCGCTAGTCCCTCGGCGTCCAACACAAACTTTGGAATGCCCAATCGACCCGCCCCCATCCCACCTTCGCCATCGTCGAGGGGTAGCTCGGAGCCGCATTCTAGGACCTCTTCCCAATCGTCTGTCAGTAAGCCCAACGGTCCGCCTCACGGGAGGTCATCTAGTAAGAAAGCTGCCGCCCCTAGGCCTCCACCTCGAGCTGACTCCAGCCCTCAGCAGAACGGGGAGCAACAGACTGGTGGCAGACAACCTACTACTTTCAGACAGTTCTCAGAAGATGGGGAGAGTAAAAAAATTCAAGTAGAATATTACAATGTATGAAAAAAAAAACCTGTCATGAAAACATCTTCAAGAGAATGGATTACAAAATAAAGAATCTCCCCTCATTAGAACACACTTTGTTCATTCCAGATTTGGGTGCAATGCTTAGATGCATCGAAGTTGAAAAATTTGTTGAGGTCGGAACTTGTAAATGAAAGAGATAAATAAATAGCATTTACAAAAGTTTTTGTTGCTTTTGACAATTTTAGAAGTAATTATCTTGCGAATGCAACCAGAATCATCCCTTGAATAAGATGTGTCTTTCATGAAAATGAAATTATGGTGTTTTGAAATCTTGAATTTTCCATAAGAATCAGATATTTTGAGCCCCAGTAGTCTTTTTAAGTGTTAGATCGTGTGGGTGGGTAAGGGATGGTGGGTGGGTGGGTGTGGGTTCCGGGATGACATCCAAGATGTAACTTGATGGTGGGAAGATTCTTGCATAGATATCAATTTTATTTTTCTTCCACCAGTCCACACATACCAGGAAATAAAATATCAATA
Source organism: Apostichopus leukothele (assembly GCA_010014835.2). Taxonomy (NCBI): domain Eukaryota; kingdom Metazoa; phylum Echinodermata; class Holothuroidea; order Aspidochirotida; family Stichopodidae; genus Apostichopus; species Apostichopus leukothele. The sequence goes on along the minus strand of JAAAKB020218409.1, from coordinate 6,690 downwards.
TTGATTTATATCTATATATTTTAATGTAACCCATTTTAAAACACATATTCTTTCATTTTCTTAACTATTGTCATCTTTATTATTACAATGGTTTTTGTTCGTTTTTTGTATGGTCCCTCAAGACCTATTAAAACCTTCCACCCGTTCTAGTTTGTACATAAACGTTCATTTTTTATTATTATTTTAAAACCCAGAGTTTATACCATAATTTTTTAGATATTTTTGTAATTTGGGATTTTCAATAAAACTTTATAAAAGTGTCATGTAATTACAGATTAAACTCAGCAAGAGGTATTTACAGTAATTTTTTTTGGTGAATTACACATCTTCTGAACAAAATGGAATGTATGTTGTGTTGTGATGGTAATGATTGTTTTACAATGAAATTTTTTATTTAAAAACTGGTGAATTTTTGTAACTTCTTCTTTCTTGCTCAGCTTTAAAGACAATAGAACAATTAAGGCATGAATATTCATTTCTGGTATCTATGACTCAGTTGTAGCAACAAACATTTCTGCCAAATTTCAATGTTTTGTTTGTCTATTACCCTGCTTTTAAATTTGACTATTATTTTCAAAATGTGTCGTCCAAAGTGTGAAGATAATCTAACTTGTGTGATACTTTGTAACATGTATGTTTCATATTTTATGGGTATAGTTATGTTGTATAAATTGTATCATTTAATTGTGATTAGGTTTGCCATTGATTACATCACAATTATTCAGTTGAATTAAATTAAATTAGATTAGATTAGATTGATTTGAATTGGATCCCCTACATGCTGATGAACTGCTCTTTCTTTGGGGTTTGTAACCATGACTACTGCTACTTAGTTACCAGTCTGTTGGTGTTGTTGCATAATAGTAGACGTGCATTGAAATCCATGCCGTTCGCATCGCTCTTTTTGCTTTTCATATTAATCTATTATGTAACCTCTTGTGTGCATTATAAAATAGGGATATGTATATATCTATTACTAGGGTACAATGTTGCAAATCTATGCTGATGGTGATGTAACATCTCCATGTGTTTTCTTACATTTGGATATTACATATTCAATCTATGAGGTTTTTTTTGCACAGTCGAATGGTAACATAAAGCATGTCCCATGCAGTCATTGTGGCAGGTTTTGTAACTAGTGTTTTGTATTAAATCAGTGTGTGTGTATTCTTGAAATTGGGTTAATTAATAGGAAATAACTTTCTGTACTTAGCAGTAATTTTGGTGCAATGAGAGCTGGTAGGAAAGTGCTTTGCATTTTCAAGTGCTATCAGGTCGTATTTCATGGTAGGCCATTTACACAGACCTGATGATGACCAAGGGTAATATTTCCTCTTAATATGATGTGCATAAGAAGTTTGTAAATTTGTGTAAAAATAGTACAACTCATTTTTCATACAGTACCCAGATATTAAAACAAGGAACCCCATTTGTCTGGTGACGTGAGGTACAAAGCATATAAGATAAAGCATCTGGGGTGACTTCATTATTTTGTTACTATTTTGTTATGAAATTGTATATCTTAAAATGGGGTGTGTGGGACGCACAGAGATATGACATGTCAAATTAATTATATCCATACATTGTGGGTCATGTTGTTTCTCGTTTTCATGAACAGTTGTCCATGATGAACTGAGGTTCTGGCCTCTTAGACAAGTTTTCCTGTTGAACTACCGATCAAGGATTGAACTATCTAATTGTTCTGGCTCATAAGGACATTAAATACAGTTGTTTATTGTATCTATATATTTATATAAGTACAGCATAGTTTGCTACCTTGTTCCCCCCAGCCAATTGTTGAGAGAGGTTTAGAATGGGTGAGGTCCAAACCTGTAATTGGGGAAAGCATCAGGGGTCATTTATCAGGTTAGCTTGGTGTATGAATAAACCCATCTGTGAGGAAATGCTGCAAGAGAGAATGGTGAATGGGGAAGTTAAATCCCGGAAGATTTCAAACAATCCCAAGTGTCAACTGTAGTAGAAAAACAGCTGTACAACAGTTTTCATATCAAATTTGATTCATTCTGTATGAACGGATCAGGTGTGTCACACTGGTTTGTCTTTTAAAATTTCCATTATCAAATTTGATTTTTTGATCGATCTTTTTTTACTTTTACTTTTTTTTTTAAATGTTTTTTTATTTATTTTTTTGGATTCAGAGTTTAATTAGCTGCCAAGGTTTTCATTGCATAATCAGTAAGTAAGAAATTGCCAACATGTTGTGTAGTACTATGTGAAAAGTGAAAAGTACTAAGAGAAAAGAAAATTTGTTGGTCCTAGAGTAGCAAGTAGTCTGCTCTCTGTAAAACTTCATTACGTCTTCAAGATAATGGAGCATCTTACTGGGTGCATGGTTAGAAAGTCGCAACAATTAGTATGCTGCAGAAACATTAACAATTGATGGTGCTTTTTCAGCTTTGCCATGCGATGCCATTTGACTTAGATTTATACATGTATGTCATATCTCCAAAGTTTTCTGCTAAAGGTGTTTTATTTGATGGAAAACTACTATTTATGCTGATTTGCCTCTACCCTGCCTAAAAATATGTTTTCTCAATCATCAGTCTACTCTCACGTCAAGTTTTGTTTTCAAATTCTGAAAGAAAGCATCGTGTGGTATTGTCAACTTTTTGTGTCTAAATTACTGCTTACTTTCAGAAATGTAGTACATTTGTTGACAAACGGTTAGAAGAAGATCCTGCCAGTATAGAAACATTCAAGCCATCCAACTCATACAGTTTAAGATAAATATTGCATTTGTATTCTAATGTCAATGTTCATTGGAACATAACATTGATTTAGTTTAGTCTGATCTCACAGTAGGTTAGCAAAAACATCTCATTCATAAACTCAAGATATTAGTTGCTGCATATTATACCACTCAGTAGAGTATAACAACTTTTCTATGAAATTGTCTGATTTTTTAAATCTTAAAATGATTTGGAATGTCGCTTAATTACAGGACAGCAATGTCTCAAAATTATAGAAAGTTTGGGATATTTTATTACATCGAAATGGGAAGTTGTTCAGGTATATTTTATGTTATGGATCATATTTTTATAATTAGTTTGTTATAAAATGTTTGTTATTAATTGTTTGAATACAAATATTTTTTTAAATGTTTGGGTAGAGAATTTCAAAAACATGATAAAGGTATTCTACATGGAATGTTTTGTTATCGACCAATCAAATTTCATCAAAATTTTTGAGTTGAATGTTGCCATATTTACGAGACCAGTTTCTACCCAAGGGCACAATGCTAGTGTTTATGTTGTAGATAACTACTATTCTAGTTTATATCAAAGTACTTAACACAAATATTTTATTATCATTGGTATTCAGGTGCCTTGTATTTAGTGCCTTTTTTTCATTTAATTCATTAACAAAAACAATACAAGATTTATACTGACCAAAATGGGTTTTCTTTTTGGTTTTGTTTCATTTATTTCTCCTCTTCCCACTTCCTCTCCATTTCCTAGAGTAGCCGTATTTTATGTCAAATTTCGTCTATTCATTTGTTCTCAAACTGAAGCAGCCTGTTAGCCAAATCAAAGCCAAGGATTTGATTTTTTGGCACTGTATTAGAACTTATAGAACTATCTTAAGCTCCTGACATGATTTAAAATTATGTAAATTTACTTCTTAAAAGAAGAAAAATAAGGAACTTCCTGCAGAAATGGCATATAGATGGTTTTACTCCAAACCTTTCCCAATAACGTTGACACATGAACCAATGCTAGAGTGCAAGAAAATGAAAACCACCATTAAATATCACTCCAGCAACTCTCCGCCATGAACAGATCGTGATTCATGCAGTGTTTGTGTACCTACCATAAACCCGACTTTGGGTGGTGGGGGAGGGGAAGTGGAGGAATCGTTCATACAGAGGGCGGGTTTGAGATTTAGATATACATATATGCCTGGGATATACAAAATGTATGTCCCAGCTATATTGAAGATTGTAAAATTTAAAAGTATCACCTCGCTTTCCCATCCCTGAGGCAAACTCGTTAATTTTTCACATACCGATGGTTTCAATTGATTGAACTACTTTCATAAAATAATGACAACTTTTCCCCTTGACTTTCAGTCAGCGCATCAATCGGGACAATAAAAACAAAAGCTCAATCGCCGATTGAACTATAGCGCCCTCGATTTGGCAGAGCGGCTATTTAAAAATTAAACGTACTCGCAATATGCATCAACGCGAAATCAGTTTCCCCACAAGTAAGCTACATTGGCAGTTAATACGACATTTCCAGACATTGAGATGCGAGCAGGAAGGAATTGTAGTGAAATACAACATATAAATGATTTGAAATGTCTATGTCTGTCTTGCGTAGGTCCATTTTACAGTTGTAAATCACCTCGGATCGAGGTACTAGGCTTACTTTAGGCTAACGTTCGTAGAGGCAGGCTAAATAATTTAGGCATATCCTAAACAAATTGAAGGCATTGACTACTGTTGGTCTAGATGCGCGAAATAGATGTTACTCCGTCGGTCGCACAGAAGTTACTAACTGTAAAATTGGCATTTTACGTCTATTGTCTGAAGTGAAGTGTATCGCAAATGTGTGCATGCAAAATGGTTCAAAAGTTTTACAAATATCTTGACAGAAAATTTGGTTGAACAACTAGCTTAGAAAACAGAATTTTGTATCAAGAAAACAGAATTTTGTTTTAAATTAGATAGTGGAAATGCTAGTTGCTCTTTACAAAATGGATTTCAGTGTTTTAGAGAGTGGAAAATAATCGTCTCTAGGCCTATGTATTGTCCATTCTACATTGAAGTAATGCTTGCCTGTTGAGCTGTGTAATAAAAGTGTATTTCACAAATGAGGGAATAATTTATCAAGTACTATTTATTGAATATTGTATTACAAAATACTATGACAAATGATCAAATTGCCTCAGAACAGATCTAGCCTATATACATACAATTTTGAATGCTCACTCAATTATCCTGTATAACATGTAGTAAGAATCTCTACTATTTCTAAACCATGTTAAAACTTATGAATTTTGATTAACATCAACAGGAATATAGATATTCCCTTCTCTGGTGTGAGATCATGCTGCTCGATATAAAGGTACTTCTGCAATTAAGTTGATGAGCCTGGAAGAACCCTCTTGCATGTAGAATGAAAAGGTTGACTGAAACATGGAAGCAGCAGAAACAAAGAAACCAACTGATTAAGATTTTACCCTCGCAAAATGCTGGTCATGGCAGTGGAAAGAAACGACTAGGCCAACATGCTATCAGTAGGAATAGTTCGGATGCATCTGCATCCAACGAACCTACAAGAAATAATGCTCACTGTGGATCCTCAGATTTGGTAAATTCAACAACTTTGCCAAAGAGAACATCTCCAAGATTACGAGCAAATGATGCCGATGATCTGTCATCTCCATCAAACAGAAGGCTGAGCACGGAGTCCTCTCGGATTTCAAATATTTCGTTTGCCTCTGATTTTGAAATTGATGATGATATCTTGAAACATGTGGAGCAATTAGAAGCAGATTTTGAGCAACAAAATGTCCATGCTAAGTCTCCTAATAATCTTGACAAAGATAATAATAGTGCAATAAATTTAGAAGAGAATGAAGAAAATGGGAATAATAATCCTGGTCCCAGAAATCAAGATTCTGGGACCAATATTGAATATAAAGATAATAAACGTAATGATATCATTCAAGTAGTTGGGCAAAATAAGAAATTTAATAATTCAATTGAAGATCAAAGGGAAAGTGCAATAAGATTTGATAGGACTAAAGCGTTTAGTTTTGTGCAATCATTTGCATCTGGGAAAAATGAATTTGATAAAGAAGAAAATGCAACCAGTGAAGTTCTATGTCAAGATTTGCAAAGTCCAGAGAGCAAAGAAAGTCATGCAAATCATGATGAATCCAATGTAAAACTTAATTGTCAACATGACAACCTAGATGGGCTCAAGAACCAGCCACTTGGTGAGTTTCATATCAAAATATTTAATATCAATGTGATTCAGAACTTGATTTAACATGATAGAAAAGTTTAGATTGAGAACTAAAAACATTCAGGACACTGCATTACTGTTTTTAATACCTTCATTATGCAGACAGAGATTATTCTGACAAGTGCTGGTTTCAATTAAGCTCAACCCTAAGTCTTTACTTTTGAATATTGTAATATGTTCGCATCCCATTTCAGAACTAGCTTTGTCAAGATTAGACTAAAAGTCCAATAACATCATTTGTTTGGTTGGTCATTTGCTTTTATTTTGCAGAGTTTGACACATCCCCATTGCCCTTGAATGGTCAACGCTCTCCAATCTCTCCTCCACCTACATCTACTCAAGAATGTTTGTCTCTTTCTTCGTGGGGACTTCCAGAAGCAGTCTTGAATCAGTATTACCTCATGGGAGTGCAAAATATGTTTCCCTGGCAGGTGCAATGTCTAAGAAAGGGCAAAGTGCTACAAGGTAAATTTGATCGAATTAATCAATGATTAATTTTTTAACATTGTTTAGTTCCATAAGTAAGCAACAATGATACATTTTTTAACATTGATTGGTTTCTACAAGTTAGCAACAGTAATCTTTGACAGTCATAAAAAATAACATGAAGTCAAAGAACAGTTCATTTGTAATTTTCAATTCTGTAAATTTATTCTGATTCAACCGCCCTTAACCTGTTAAATTCTCATTTGCC